>JAKGSA010000939.1:113738-125545 GCA_033558755.1 Philaethria dido | reverse complement strand
CAAAAAAAACTGAAGTATTTTATGATTTTTTTATTCAGGAAATTACAATATGTTCTAATATGATTTTTCTTTTCATTTCAGGTACAGTTCGTGACGTGAAAAATGTCGCGGCGAAAAAATGATTGTGTAAAGTGGACTCTAGTTTTAGTGTTAGTTTTATTTTGTCAGTTTGTGAATTCGCGACCTCAAATTGAATCAACTACTTTAGAAGTAAATATAGACATCGAAAGATCAAGCGATGTCGCACCAAGGTATAGTTATAAGCATAATAATGTTAGCTTTAGGTTACCCTTTACAAATATTTTAAAGGTAAGCAATAAAAATAATCATTTAGGTAGATATTTAAATAATTCATTCTTAGAAACTTCTCAAAACTCAAATTTATCTTTTAATAATTCGAGACCAAGAACAAGTCGTGTTATACGTAAGTTAAGTAAAATTAGATTAAATCATGCAACACAAACCAATGTCAGGCATACAAATTACAATAATGATCTTTTTCCTATAAAAAATGCAAATAAACCAGTAATTAAAAAGGTTGTTACAAAATGGACAGATAACACAAAGTACGATGATTCAGATGTTTCCCACGAAATTACTACATCAGAAGAGAGAGAAAGTAGCTTTGTAAATTCTTTAACTAGTGTTAGAATACCATTATATACTACTAGTACTGAAATACTTGATGAATCGACAGAGAATAACAAAAATGTGTTTGTCACACAATCAAATAATAAAAAATATACTGTTACGTATAACGAACCAAAACCACAATATGAAGAATCTCATATATATTCTAGTAATGTGCACGTATCAGATCCTTATGTTTCCCGTCCAAATTATATTTTTACGACACCTAGGCCTACACCCATTATCACTAACGTTGGATACCCAAAGCCTTGGCCAGATCACAATAATTATCAATCGAATAAAATTGCAAATAAGAAACCTATAAAAATTAATAAACCAAAAGACCCCCCTAATTACCATAGCGTTAACAATTTTTCCCCATATCCTGCCAACAATTTTGAGGTGACAACGTTTCCACCTGTAATGGGTTATACTGATAGAATAGTTATTAGACCTGAACAATACAGTGCATCTTCTGACGAATGTCCGACTATATTTGTAACGCTTAATAATACTTTTCAAGGACAAGGCAAGGAAGCTTGTCCTGATCTTAATATTGCTGTTAATACAAATGTAGTAAACAAAAACGTTGTAGTTGAATCTGATGAGGACACAGATACAACTTTGACTGACGTTTTTGGCTTACCATTAGATGATTCTGGAAGTGATGAAGCAACCGCTGATTATGGAGAATCACAAGAAAATGATGAGGAAGCTGAAGATGTTTCCAATGAGGAATTAGAGCTCTCAAATTATAACGCTGCGAATAATGTCGATGCAGAATCCGCAGAATCTGGGAATTTTGCTTCACCCACTTCTGCTCTTTCCACATATTCAAAACCAGGTCGACCAAATGACGACGATGATATTTTTTCCTCTGTTGTAGAGTTTTTCAGACCAGCTATTAGCATATTTAGTTGGTTAGCAGCCATTAACCCCTTCAGTTTTAGTGCTTTATCATTCCTTTTAACTCCAATAATATTATTATTTGCTGGTGCATCAGGCTTAGCAGCTCTGTTTACACCGTGGGCCTTTTCTGCTAGAGAATTACCAGAAGTTCGTATTTACAAACATTATTGGGAATTGGACGATTATAACAAAGCTTGGAATTTAAACTCCTTTCCAAATAATTTACGACAACCAACTATGAGAAGCTTAACAGATAATCAGAAAATATATTTTCAGTTTCCTTGGCTCGATAGAGTTGTAAATGTATTAAAATCTATCACCAAAAATATAACATTAAACAATAAAAATCACAATATAAATAATCACAAAAACCGTAAAAAGAGGAAAAAATAAAATACAATAATCTTTTTTTTTATTTAGGAAATTTTATTATTTTATAGACTTTGTCGAGTCGTATATAAATAATGTCTGATTGTTGCGTGAATAGGTTAATAAGTTTTGGAATCACAATTTAAATTGGAATAAAAATTTGTTTCATTTATTAACATAAAAGACTACACTGAAAAATTTAAGCAAATCAAACCCTTTTTGGTAAAATACATACAAACAGACTGATACAGATGAACTTAAAAATGTCTGCCAAGTAAATTAAAAATAGAAGTATTTTTAAAAAACTTACAAAAATACTTGTAAACCGTCTAAGTCCAAGTCCAAGTCTTGGAGGGCTTCCCAAGAGGTGCAGGTTCGAGTTTCTCTGCGTTCAAAATTTTCTACGTTTCCTAAAAAATATTATATATTTTCTACGCGTACGATTAATACTTTAAACTATAAAAAATAAATTATACGCTATCGATAAATCGATAAATCAACGTATTCGTGATTGGTACTGGATATAGCAGACAAAAATATTCATCATATCATTGGATTTTTTTTACCCATCCATAAAATGTATTATAGGAGGAACTCGAAAGTAATAAAGGATGTTCCGGAGGACCAATTAAAACTTGCTGACATAAGATACGTTCTTGTTATTTTATTTGATGTTTTTGTTTTTAACATAGCTTTATATGTAGAACATATAAAATCATTGATACCTGTAGTAAAAAGCTAGAGAGATATTTACTAAATTTTTAATTTAACCTTACTAAACTTTAAGCTTTAAAGACAAATTAATAAAATGGAGAACAATTTGATTTAACAATAAACTCTCTATATTTACCTTAGATATACGGGAAAAGTGTTAAGTTAAAAAAGGAGTTATCTCATTTTAGAACTGTTTTAAATAAAATCGATAAAAAATCACCGTGTTTTAGACTAAATATGTGACTTCGCCTACAAATAAACGTTTCTAGACGTTTTTATATTGTACTCCACATTTGACAGAAGAAGCCTAATATAAAGAAACATCACTTGGATTATGAAAAAATAGAACTGCATACTCGTATTGAACGTATAATAACATTAATAGAAACCTGACATTGGACAAAATCATAACAAAATTTGATCTAAATTATTATAAAATTTACGAATAATTCTGATGTTTCATCAGTACTTTAAGCTTATATCTCAATTACCATCATCTAGTAAAACCTATTTTTAATAATATACTCACGTAATGTGATAAATTTATAATATGAAATTCTTCTATGTACATTATTTTTCCTATAAAATAGCTGAACTTATTAACAATTATTTAGTTTCTAATATTTAAAACACACAAAATGGCAGCTTTCACAATAATTTTGTAAGAACACATGACTCATATTTAAAAATATTTCTTAGTATTTATTGAAGTAAGGTATTTAATTGAAGTTATATTTGTGATATTGTTATTAGCTTTGTATATAATAAAGCATATATTTTCAACAAGTTTAACTTGTTTTATATTTGAATAAAGTATTAAGTAAAAGGAATAATTGTTTTATTCAATATTTGTTGTCCTTTGATAAATTTATTTTAAGATTCACTAATGAACATTCAGAAAATATATACCGAAATAGTCGATTTTGCATTCATTATGTCATTTTTAAATTTCAGAATCAACGACGAACAAGAAAAGAAGATTGAAAAGGCAGATGCACCACCAAATGAAAATACGGCCAGAGACGTCAAAAACAAGCTACCAGCCATTGGTGAATCTATTAAAAAAGTTGCAACGCAATTACTTGACAAATCTGTCAACAAATCAAGTACACTTGCAGCGGTGCCAGATACGAGAATACCACCAAAACTAAAAACACAGATTGCTCAAAAACAAAAGACCAAAACTAGAAAGGACAACGGTGAGGAATCATTTGAAAATTCACATGCAGGAGTTGCAGTGCCAGTCACAATGGAAGAATTGGAATTAGAAAACAAAGAAGGGTCAAATGAGTCTTCAACAACTAACGAAGGAATATCCACTTGGATCTTATTAAGCAATCCTGCTAACAAAGATAATGCTTCTGTGTCAACAGAACCGACAAAGATAGAGGAAACTCAAAAGAAACAAAAACCTGTAAATAAAAACAAAACTAAAAAGCCACAAAATAAATTACCAGCCGCAAAACGACCAATCATTGGCAGCACAAATAAAGCTGATCTAATTGCTGGAGGTTCAGCAATAAATGAAAATGTTTATAATAAAATTAAAGACACAGTATTATCGAATGTTCAGAAAAATAAAAATTCTGTTACGCGGACAACTACAACAAGCACAACAACTTTGCCACCATCAACTGAAGCACTTACTACGAAGGCGCCAGTTTCTGTGACACCAGTAGTAAAAGTAACATCAAAACCAGCTAAGAAAAATAACAAAAATAAAACTAAGGTAACTAGTACAACTACAACTATAGCCCCAGTTTTAAGTGAATCAGCATTACTACCAGCTGAACCAAAGGAACAAGAAATAGAATTAGAAATTAGTACACCTGCAACTACAACTAAGAAGCCCAAACGATCTTCGAATAGAAAGAAGACTAAAACAAAGAAACGTAAAACGACCAAACCCAAAACTGAAAGTTCCACTGCAGTTTCAACAGAAGTCAAAACTGCGAACAAAACAGCAAATAAGACTGCAAATAAAACTAAAGTGAACAAAACTACGAAAAAACCTAACGCCAGCACTGGACCATTTACTACACAAATATACAATTATTTCTCTAGAGAAGTAATGCCGTCTGTAGGTGTTGGAGTCATAGGGCTAGCTGGTCTGGTTGGTATAGCTAGTTACTTTTTGTATCCTTTCGCTACACCGGTTAGGCGTACTATCGAAGTTGACAAAAAGGACGATATTTACAGACATAATGCCGAAGAATACGCAAGTGAAGGGAATGGACAACCTGAGGAAGAAATGCTTGGTACGGTGCTTGCTGGCATGCCAGTACATTCAAAACAAAAGTTCAATCCTTATGCCGGTCAAACAGCTTACCTAAATAGATATCCAGCCAAAAAGGATCAAGATATCCGATATCGTCACGTAGCTAATAATTACGACCCAAATCGTAACGTGCATTTTCCTCAACAAAAGACAGGCATTGCACATGGCGCTGTGTTTCCTGAACCTATTAATTACAATCGTTATCAATATGAAACTCGTCATGCATACACAACAGAGAAAAAATATGAAAAAACACCAACTTATACACCATATCCTGCTGTAGAACCTATATACGCAGCTCCTCAAACAGGACCTTCGGCTATATCGTCATATGGCAGTGACATGTCTAGCTCTGTTGTTTATGGTGTGAAACCTTCTGAAGACACCGACTTCAAACCCGTATATCCTTATGATACTCAATTTTACGGTGAGTCAACAAGTAGCCCTGTAACTTATTCTCCTACATCGATGTACTTAGGCTCAAATATAGAAGCAGAGGAAACAGATAATGATAAGTATTCAGATGAAAGTAATACTGAAATTAGAGCAGCCGACAACAAATTTGTTGTAGGTAATGTGCCAAAAGAGTTAACTGAAACAGCTACACCAGTCGTAGTACCAGAACATGGACCAAGAAAGTTAAGCAGAAGACGCAGAAATCTGCGTCGCAAGCGAAGTGTGGTTGGTTCTATTGAAGAAATTTTAAAGGCTGCCAGAGAAAATAAAGAAAACGAGATTTTTATAAGCAATGAAATAGACGACGGATTAGGAGGACCGATATCACCATCCCCTGTAGAAATGATAGCATTAAAAAGTGATACAATAACACCCGAAAATAAAGATGTCTTTACAGTTTACGCTGTATCTGTAGACCCAAATAAGGAAGAAACAGAAATACCGAGTACAATTAAAAACGAAGTAATAGAAAGTGTTTCAACTCTCCCAATAGATGACAAGAAACAAAATACCGAAACTGAAATATCCAATGAGTTAGATGTAACAACTAAATCTTTTAAAGTGTACGAAGTGTTTCCTACTACCAAATTAGATGAAGAAAGTAGTCCTTTAATAATTAATAATAATTCCAAGGATTCCACGGTTACAGAAAGTGTAACTGAATCTGATAATGAAACGCCGCCTATTCCAAGTATACCTAATAAGCCAAAACCAACGTATTCACCGGAAGTGATAACATATCCTCCATTAACGAATGGTGGTATTTTTGATTTTATTAAAAGGCTAGTTGAATTCAAATACAGATTGGGGTTAAGCATTTTGCAAAGCACATCTGAATCACTGAGTAGATATTTACGTAATTTAGATGATAAATTGTCGAATCAGCATTAAAAATATGATACTCATGTTTTAAAATTATCTAAGCTAAGTAAAATAGATATTTTAAGTCTAAAATATGAATTGGTCGAATTTAATTATGGTACATAAAAGAGAACAGTTGATCTTTTGTTTATAAATGGTAAACATTAGCTCAACCTACATGATATATAAATTTAATTTCAATACAATTTTAAATTTTAATGAAAATGAAAATAATAGAAAATATTTCAATTTCATAAATTAATGATAAATTGAATATTGATATCTTAATTTGACTTTTAGTGACTTAATCTTAGTAAATAGTTAAATAAATACAGGTCACGTAGATATTTTTTTTTTTTTTTTTTTTTTTTTTATTGATAACGGACGGCAAACGAGCAGAAGGACCACCTGATGGTAAGTGGTTACCTTCGCCCATAGACATCTACAACACCAGAGATGTTGTAGATGCGTTGCCAACCTAGAGGATACTGATGGAAGGGGGGACAATGTAGTAGTCCACTATCAGAACCACCACATTTTGGGGAAAGGATGGGTGGGAAATGGGAAAATCTGGCTTACATGCCATCTAACCGGAACACATCATTAGATATTTGGCGGTTCGTCTTTGACATGATAGTGGTCGCGAGCCAGTCGGAGGACGAACCTCCTACCACCTAATAAATTTATTTATAACAAGTTTTCGAATTGCGATTAACATACATATTGATATAGATGATATGAGATTTATTATTTTTGCAAATCACAATGAAAAACCTGTAAACTGTAACTAAAATGTACTTAATAAATATGCTTTACACAAAATCGAGGTAACTGATATGCGAATTAAGGTATCAATAGAAAAATACATAAATACAGGTTTAGAATTAAACATGAATGAAATAATCGATGTGTAGAAAGAAAAAAGTAGAGAATGGAAAAATCATCATTAAGTTTTCCTTTTGTATTTGGTAAAAAGAAGAAGGTTAAAAGGAAACAATTCGGCTTTTTATAACTTAAAAAAAATAACTTATGTGCTAGAAACCTACTTTTATTAAAATGCTCTCTTTTATATTGAAAATGACAGATTTTGAACGATTTATATATATGCCTTTATTTGTCATAGTAAAGAGTTATTATTAACTTTAATAAATAAATTAAGTTATATTTTTGAAAAATGTATACTCGTACACTCAGTAGTGGACGGCTTTCAAGAAATGCAGGTTCGAATCTTGCTATGTTCAATTTTTTATATGTTTTTCTAAAATATTTTTCTTACGATTTTACGAAAGTGTTATTCACACTATATACACTTGTATGAAAGTGTCATTTATACACTTGCAATAACACTTTATTATAATTATTATTTTATAGCACAGATTGCATTTAATGGGTTACGTTTAGGTATATTTTCAGAACTTTTTCCTCGATCTTTTGAGGGCGATGTACTGAATTTATATTGTGATATGGAGATTTTTATGTTTAAGAAAACGCATATTTTCTATCTTATATTCAATGTTAGTATTAAATAAGGAATTATGAGATATATTTGATTGGATAAATGTTAATGAAGATTATTTTAATTTAAGAATTTCTATTTTGCGACCATCATATGGGATAGGGATTTTAAACACGCATGGTTGTGGGTTCGATGCCCACTCCGGGTAATATTCAAGTTATTTTCAATTCCTCGCAAGCAATGTATCGATTTCAGGCGGCGGTAGACAGAGTGTTTTGGCACTCTGACTATCCTATTATACGGGAAAGAGCATAAAATTATAAGAAGAAAGAATGAATATTCTACTATTCATATGTTTTATGTAGTTTGTAGAAAGATTTATACATTGTATTCTTGGGAAAAATATTTTCAAGAATCAGAAACAGCAAGAAATATCAAATAAATAATCAAAATTGTTTTTTTTTTGTATGAAATTAATTATTTTTTTGAAATTGTCTTCATTAATATATAGTTTTGTTCTATAATCATTATTGTAATGTGTAAATATTAAAAAAGTATAGATTTTTTTTATTATACAAGTGTTTTATTTACCCTTCTTTAGTTATTTAGACTATCGTATTTCAAAGTGGGGAACGGAGTGTCTTAACACTAGGTTCCCTCTGCCTACCCTGCTATATGCGGGATACAGCGTGAAGCAATGTATGTATGTATGTATGTATCACAATGGTAGTGTCTAACTATAAATGTGATTTGGATGTGGGTTCGATTAATGTTCGGTGGAATTATTATATTTAAATTACTTTAATTTCTCCGCACCAGTAAGACAAAACGCGGCGTTAAGTTCCGTCAATCAACGAGCAATGTCCCGAATTTGGATGAAAAGGGAAATATTTTAAATGCTTAATCTTGACACTAGGTTCTTTCTGACTACCCTCATATGTGGGACAAAGCGTGAATTTGCTAAATTACTTTACTTTTTATTGTTATAATAATTGTTTTGGTTCTTGTCGTGGCGCAGAGGCACAAGCGTGCGACTGTAAACGCGACAGGTTGTGGGTTCGATTCCCTCTTCAGGAAATGGAGTTTTTCATTTCCTGGGTGTGGTAACAAGGCAAAGCGCGGCGTTGAGTTCCGCCACTCAGCACGCAATGCCTCAATTCGGCGGAAAGTGGGGAACGTAGTGTCTTAACACTAGATTCCCTCTGCCTACCCTGCTATATGCGGGATACAGCGTGAAGCTATGTATGTATGTATGTATGTTTTGCTTGTGGTTTCATATCTTTTTTATATATATATTTAATTTTGTATACTACGACATCTATACTATTTCATGAGTACTAAATGGTTCGAGCTTATTATGGTCGATTCTGTATAGTGTTAAGAGATGGCGTTGGAGTTCAGTAAATTTAACCTTAGCATTTATTTCTCGCTTAATATCTTTTGTTATTTAGTTAATAAAATATTTTTAATTATTCAATTGCGTATGTTATTCCAACAGAGTAAGAATTATAAACTGTGATAATGAAAGTATTAAAATATAACAACAATTCAATATTAGTAAACGCATACTTTGATTTCAGTTGTTGTATCGAAAAAACATGAAAAGTGAAAAACAGGGAATCTCAACATTACATTGCCATTACTGAACTCGAGTAAAACAAAATATACACAAATAAAAGATTTTAACATATGTTTTTTTTTAGCTTTACGCTGTATCCCCCATATAACAGGGTAGGCAGAGGGAACCGGAGAACCTAATGTTAAGACACTCCGTTCTCTTTCAACATTTCGGTTCCCCACTTTCAGCCGGATTGAGGCCTTGCGTGCTGAGTGGCGGAACTCAACGCCGCACCTTGTCACCAGAGCGAGGAAGTGAAAATACTAAATAATATTTAACACTAACGTTTTCTGGAGCGGGAATCGAACCCGCAAGCTGTCGCGTTTACAGTCGTACGCTTGTGCCTCTGCGCCACGACAGGTCTGTTTATTATATTTAAATTATTTTCATTTCCCTGTTTTCGTAAAACAAAATGCAGTGTTGAGTTCCGCCACCTAACACGCATCTTAAATAAGGAATAACGGAACATCTTGTCACTGTTTCTCTCATATCCTGCAATGCGGGAAAATTTGTATCCAAAAACAAACTTTGTACATATAAATAGATGTAAAATCTGACGTTACCTTGATGTTACGTCGTGTGTCGTGGGATCCCTTTAGTAGCACCCTAAGGTATAAAAGGGTTTTTATGCATAGGACAGTGACGCACATCCAAGGGGCATGTTAACTAATTTTACCTCGTACAAGGAAAATCTTGGCATTTTTAACCGATTTTAAAAAAGAAGGGTGTATGTTTAACTATATTTTTATGTGTGTTATATTATCATTTTTTTACTGGGTGAATCGATTCTTTATATGACAGCTAATGCTTTTGATGTGGTCCAATTTAAATATAGTTAAGATCTGACAAGTAGTTTTTGAGTTATTCGTAATAATTGTAAGTTTCATGCTTTTAAGTCCGTTTTTTTTTTAACTTCACGTTGTATCCCGCATATAGCGGGGTAAGCAGAGGGAACCAGATAATCTAGTGTTAAGACACTCCATTTTCTTTCAACATTTCCGTTCCCCACTTTCCGCCAAATTGAGACATTGTGTGGTGAGTGGCGAATCTCAACGCCGCGCTTTTTTTTGTTAAAATCTCAATTATTAAGTACACTTTAAGTGTTTGACGAATATGTTGTAATATGGAAGACGCCATTGTGGTGTAGGTCGTCTGACGTCACCACGACGACGGTGACGAACCAATCCCGTTTACAATCAGTCGCTGTCCACCTGTGCCACGATGACCATACTTACATACATTGGTTTCCATGTTTAATACATAACAAAAATATTTTTTCCTATATTTTTCATTTATTTATATTTTTTAGCTTCACGATGTATCCTGCATATACCAGGGTACGCAAAGAGAATCTGAGAACCTAGTGGCAAGTCCACTCTCTTGAGTGCTGAGTGGCGCAACTCAACGCCGCACTTTGCCTTATTACAAAAGCTAGGAAATGAAAATACTATACACTTTCCCTTTTCCCTTAACAAATTAGTTACAATGTCCTTAATGAGTGACCTTTTCAGTAATTTCACGTTGTAATTTCATTTCATCCCCATACTGAACTGAACTAAGTGAAGGTAACAATAAACCACTCATTTCCAAGTAAAGTAGTTAAGAAAACCGCAAGTGATTTGGAATACGGAAACAAAGACCGTTACAGGATTAATGTTGATAATGTGTATTGTTATAGTTGTATTTATAGACAGGGAATAGAATAGAAGTTTTTATTAGTAGATAGTAGATACATATGAAATTTAGTATTTTCATTTCTTGGGTTTAGTAACAAGTCAAAGCGCGGCGTTGAGTTCCGCCACTCAACACGCAATGCCTCAATTCGGCGGAAAGTGGGGAACAGAATTGTTGAAAGAATGGAGTGTCTCAACACTAGGTTCTCTGGTTCCCTCTGCCTACCCTGCTATATGCGGGTTATAGCGTGAAGTTAAAAAAAAAAAGATACTCATGATATCCCATATAAATTTAGGTGAGTAGTTTTTGAGTAATTCGTAATAAATATACTATTTTATTGCATTTTAATTGAAATTGTTTTTCTTTTGTTAAAATCTTAATTATATTCATTAAAATTTATTAAAATATTTTGATTGCAACAATAATTAAAATTACAGAATGCGTTCGTGTAAATTCATTCGGAAACGATATAGCACTAAATGAAGCGTTTAAATGAAGGCCTATTGTTCGATGGTAGAAATGAAGGGTTTTGACGTTATAGCATCCCATAGAATGGTGATGAGATATATCTATGTATAAATACGTTAAGCAATCTTTTTGTAGCTCTTTTTACGAAAACTACATGGACGGAGGAGCATGAAACTTGGCACACTTATATTTTATATAGCGTAGGAGTTCATAATGATAATATCTTTATAATATATTATCATATATAGCTGACTCGCGCGCTTTGCACTCTCAACCTTGTAGCAGAGGAGACGGATATCTTTACTTATACACTGAGTGAATTCACAAGGATAGCCTTATATATATATATATATTTTTTTTTTCTTTTTTTTTTA
>JAKGSA010000939.1:65208-103117 GCA_033558755.1 Philaethria dido | reverse complement strand
TATATATATATATATATATATATATATATATATATATATATATATGTTATCGCAACTTTTTACTGGGTAAACCAATTTTGATGATTATTTTTGTATATGATAGCTAGTACTTTCGATGTAGCCTATTTTAAATGTATTTTAGATCTGACAAGTAGTTCTTGAATTTATTTTTCGTTTTAGCTTTACGCAGAATAAGCTGAAGGACCCTGAGAACCTAGTGTTGTGACACTCCGTTCTATTAAGGTTTCCGTTCTTCCCTTTCCGCTGAAATTATGCATTTTGTGAGTGGCGGAACTTAACACCGCGCTTTGCCTTATTACCAGAGCTAGAAATTGGAAATACTAAATATAATTTACTATAAATATTTAATGTTTCCATTTCCTAGATTGGGAATCGAACCCAAAACCACATACTTGAAAACTAGAGTAGCTTCACTTTATGTACACAATTGAAGCTTTTGATTGAAGTGAAAGTAAATAATACATAAATGGGTTAGATGAGTTTGTCTTTGCGATTGTCGTTCGTACACAGTCTTTGAGATATCCAAATCAGTTTACCTGACGGTCTCCGGCGCTATGCTAAGAGACATGATTTATATAACTTAGGGGTGAAACTTGGCTTTATCAAAGAGTGTCTTAATCATTTCTGATACTGTTTTTTTTTAACTTCACGCTGTATCCCGCATATAGCGGGGTAAGCAGAGGGAACCTGAGAACCTAGTCTTAAGACACTCCTTTCTCTTTCAAAAATTCCGTTTCCTAATTTCCGCCAAATTGAGGTAATGCGTGTTGAGTGGCGGAACTCAACGCCGCACTTTGCCTTGTCACCAAACCCAAGAAATGAAAATAATAAATTTTACATTTCCTGGAGTGGGAATCGAAGCCATAACCTGTCGCGTTTATAGACTGTGCACTTTTTGTGGTGGGTAAAAATGTTAAGTTCACGTCAGGACACGTGAAGTAGTCGAGAATTCGTAAGACGAAATTGTCATGTCTGTGATACTATAGTGCAATAAATGAATTTTGCCAAATAAATGATAGTTTTTTTTTTAACTCCACGCTGTATCCCGCATATAGCAGGGTAGGCAGAGGGAACCTGAGAACCTAGTGTTAAGACACTCCGTTCTCTTTCAAAAATTCCGTTTCCTAATTTCCGCCGGATTGAAGCATTGCGTGCTGAGTGACGGAACTCAACGCCGCGATAAAGCAATCTTAATTTCTATTAATTTTACTTCACGCTTTATCTCGCATAGCACGGTTGTAATAGAGAACCTAGTGTCAAGACACTTCGTTCGTTATCTTAACTCCGAATTTATTTATTTATCCGTCATTGCTTACGCCTGTCGCTGCAAAGAGGCACAAGCGTGCGATTGTAAGCGTGACAGGTTGTGGGTTCGATTCCCACTCCAGGAAATGTAATTTTTCATTTCTTGGGTTTGGTAACAAGGCAAAGCGCGGCGTTGAGTTCCGCTACTCAGCACGGAATGCCCTAATTCGGCGGAAAGTGGGGAACGGAGTGTCTTAACACTAGGTTCCTTCTGCTGTGCTATATGCGATATACAGCGTGAAACTATGTATGTATCCAAGTACACTTATCAACATATTCACGCTTATCACGGATATATTCTTACAACTGAATCGTTAATATGCGCTTTATAATTTATAGGCTGCGGTCAAACGGACTAGCAGGCTGTTGATTAATGTATAGAATAAATTGATTTAGTACAAATACAGTTACGTAGAGTAGTGATGATATCAATATATTAATATTATATTCTAAGAAATTACGAGGAATATTAATTTAGTACTGGAAAATAATCCTATAGCTTCATAGCTTCACGCTGTATCCCGCTTACAGCAGGGTAGGCAGAGAGAACCTAGTGTTAAGACACTCTGTTCCCCACTTTCCACCGAATTGAGGCATTGCATGCTGAGTGATGGAACTCAACGCCGCGCTTTGCCTTATTATCAAACGCTGGAAATGAAAAGTTCCATTTCCTGGAGTGGGAATCGAACCAACAACCTGTCGTGTTTACAGTCGCACACTTGTGCCTCTGCGCCACGACAGGCGTATAATTTAATAGGAAGTAACGTTATCAAATATATAACACCCATAATTATAAAGATCAAAAACTGAACCAATTTTTCAAATTTAGTAAGCAAATAGGAATAAAGTAAGTTATAAAAGCTAGTTATGTGTTATATATTTGAAATGTGCTAATTAAGTCCTTGCATTTGACACCCCACACGGTACCCATCAACGATTTTTTTGTTTTTATTCATGACATAATTGCCTCTAGAGGGCGCCATATTGAATTAAAAGTGACGTCACATATCTAAGAACACTTGGAGTATCAATACCTATCTAACGTGAGCGTAATTATATAATTCAGTCCAGAGGTTTGGAAGATACAAGGTAATAAAGAATATTACAAACATACATGATATGCGCGAAAAACATAACCCTCCTATAACAGCCGGGTAAAAAAGAACAAATCTATAGCAACTAGACCATTAAATTTTTTTTTATATAAATATTACCCCAAATGTGAATTGAACTTGTAACCACTGTATACATTTTTAAATAAGCCTAACCAACCGATAGCTTTTAATTGGCCAACATGTAATCGTAATTCTAATAGCATTTAAACGTGTTCACACAAAATTTTATTGACCATTCACAACTAGGGTTGTATTCATAGTCCATACAACTATTTATGGCTAGTGTTACATCAATAGATAGAATTAATGATGTATACAATTTTAATGATAGAATAGGCTATTAACGCTGTCGTGGCGTAGAAGCACAAGCGTGCGACTGTAAAGGCGACAGGTTGTGGGTTCAGGTCCCACTCTAGGAAATGTAAAACTTAGTTTTTCATTTTCTGGGTTTGCTAACAAGGCAAAGCGCGTATTGAGTGGTGGCACCACTCAACACGCAATGCCTCAAATTCAGCGGAAAGTGGGGAACGGAATTGTTGAAAGAGAACGGAGTGTCTTAACGCTAGGTTCTCAGGTTCCCTCTGCCTATCCCGCTATATGCGGGATACAGCGTGAAGCTATGTATGTATGTAATAGGCTATTTCTTGTTATGCTTATTATTTGCTCGTTTATAGATTTTAGTAGGCATAGGTTAGGAAGAACCTAGTGTTAAGACATTCCGTTCTCTACTTTACACCAGAAATCGAGACTTTGTATGTTAAGTGGAGGAACTTAATATTACGCTTTGCGTCGTCAGTGCGTATAACCTCTAAATGACCTTATTAACTTTTTTTACGTACAAAAAATTGAAAAACGCTATTATATTATTATTATTATATTTAAATATTGTTTGGCTGTAAATCCGATTGGTAGTGGGTTCAATTCTCCCTCATAAAGTATATATTTACATAATTTTTATTTATAAATATAACTTGTCGCTACCTGGTCTCTTAGTCTATTAAGCGCTGTGTTGAGTCGTACCGTTTAAGACGCAATGCATTGAATGCGGGCAGAAAGCGGCGAACGGAGTGTCTTGACACTAGATTTTCTATTACCTGCTATGTGATATAAAGCGTGAAACTACTTTTTAAATTATTTTTTTTATTTTAGCTTCACGCTGTATCCCGCACATAGCAGGGTAGGCAGGGAACCTGAGAACTTATTGAAAAGACACTTCGTTCCAGTAAAATTTTAATTTTCTCAATATAATATCGTCTAAAAGAGTACTTATTTAATTTAGAGCATTAATGTGTCCTTATCCGGTTATGTATTATATATATTGTGTTACGTATGTACGTATATAAGTATATGTATGTAGGTGTGTATGTATGTATGTGTATATGTATTGATATGTGTGGATATATATATATGTGAGTATATATACATATTTATATATGGTATATAGCCTACTATAATTATATTTATTTATTTATTTATTTATTTATTATTATTATTATTTTTATTTTATTTTTATTTAATTAAATTGCACTAGCGTTTTCCCTTTTCCTCTTTTCATCTGTCCCTATACTTAACGAAGGTTGTCTGTAAGAGATTGCTTGAAGCAATAAGACCGCCTTTGCATACAGACACATAAGTTCATATTATTGTTTCCTATTCTTTTATATTTTATTGTGTGTGCAATAAAGATTATTCTATTCTATTCTATTCTATTCTATAATATAAAAGTGTTAAAGTGTGGAGATTCCATAATATACGTAATATCTCAGAAGCCACAAAGTCGCGAACTTTACTGCATTGTAATAGGATTAACTTAGTTCGTTCCGATCACGTGATATCGGTCGGGTAACAGAAAACGTTTTATGAAGTAACTGTTATAAATAGTTTTATCTTTGCAAAGTCAGTTTTAATATTATATATGAGTTGTGTGGATGTGTTAACGTATTAAATACATACATACATACATAGCTTCACGCTATATCCCCCATATAACAGGGTAGATAGAGAGAACCTAGTGTTAAGACTCTCCATTCCCCACTTTCCGCCAAATTGAGGCATTGCGTGCTGAGTGGCGGAACTCAACGCCGCGCTTTACCTTGTTACCAAACCCAGGAAATTAAAAATTCCATTTCCTGTAGAGGGAATCGAACCCACAACCCGTCGTGCTTACAGTCGCACGCTTGTGCCTCTGCGCCACGACAGACCTTGATAATATGGATTATATTTAGAATAGACTTCAAAAAACAGGAAGTTATAACTTTTTACTGGCTGAACCAATTTTGAAGATTCTACTTTATATGATAGCTAGTGCTTTTGAAGTGATCTCATTTAAATTTAGTTAAGTTCTGACGATTAGTTTTTGGGCTATTCGTAATAATATTCGTTTTTAAAGATTTTAATTAAAATCAGTCAGTCAGTTCTTTTCTGTTAAAATATTAATTATAGAATAGCGTTAAGGCGACGACTTGTTTACTCTACTAGCGAGACAAAAAACTGTACCAAATAAATTTATTTCAAACAGTATCAGAAATGATTAAGACGTTCTTTGATAAAGCCAAGTTTCACCCCTAAAGTTATATAAATCACGTCTCTTAGCATAGCGCCGGTGACCGTCAGGTAAACTGATTTGGATATCTCAAAGACTGTGTACGAACGACAATCGCAAAGACAAACTCATCTAACCCATTTATGTATTATTTACTTTCAGTTCAATCAAAAGCTTTAATTGTGTACATAAAACCATAAAACGAAGCTACTGTCTCTAGTTTTCAAGTATGTAGTTGTGGATTCTATTCCCACTTCAAGAAATGAAAATATTAAATATTTACTAGCGTTTAATACTAGCGTCCCCGTTGACGCGTTAGCAACACGTTGTCTTTACCAATGTGTATGTTACTTTATATAAACATGGATGTCTAACGCATGGTAGTGTGTGTAACATTAATTTTATTAATTTTGTATACTTTTTATGCATTATTTTAAAGAAATACATTGTGTACTCCTTCTTTATATATACTATAATTCTGTCAAATTTCATGCGTCTCTGTTGATAGATGTGTAGATCGGAAGTCTAATAGTAAGCTCTGTGGTTATACATTTGATTCCGAAAAGTATTATAATTTATAAAAGAAGCAGCTTTATGTTTTATCCCACATAACAGGGTAATGCTAGAGAACCTAGTGTCAAGACACTCCGTTTGCCGTTTTCTGTCCGAATTCTAGAAGTCTTTTCAGAGTGAAGCAATGAAGATAATTTATATTGCAATAATTTATATGAAACGAAATTTATTTGTAGTCAGACGTTGTATCACTGTGAAAGGATGGCCTGGATATCTTTTAAAACTAAACTAACCAATTCCAAAGTCAAGGGTTACCTTGACTTCGTTTCCATGGATTATTAAACCTTAAATCCCGTTTTTCTCGTTATCGTTGGAATTTCAAGAAATCCTCTCTTACTATTTACCTACACTCCCCAAGGAACTTATAAGCTAAATTTCAACTTCCTACGTCCGATAGTTTCGCCTTTACGTTGTCTATCAGTCATTCAGCAAAGCAATCGTTTTAGATATATCTATAGGTTAAAACAATAAATTCATCAATGTCTCACATCAATCCCGTCATACATTATTGGAATTAACATACTAACAGTCTCCCCATAATAACACGTCTTCTGTAGATAATACGTTGAGGTCTATTCAATCGGGTACGGCCTTTACTCGTGCAGCCAGCCGTGTTTCAATTTACGTTATTTAAACAGTTACTATTGTTTCTCGATATTGTTTGGGCAATAATGGGATAAATTAGTTTGAGAAAAATGTGGAATTTTTTAATGTATCGTAACTATGAATTAATATATTGTTGAACAATATTATTAATTACCTTCAGGCAACTTTCATATGCAGTAAGATAGGCCGAGAGCGGTACTCTCGGCCTATAATATTAAAACACTCAATACACCATGCTTTAATTAGTTTCACTTTAAAACTAAGCTAGGCTTGAAAAGAAATTATTATTGAACATAAATCTTCGAGAAATCAGCAAGATATTATTGTTCAAGTTAAATTCCAAATAAAATGAATGAAAAATCATAACAGAATCGAGGCCGCTGTAACGCAATGGGACAGAGTTTCTGTATAAATGCAACTGATACTGGGTTCTTTCCTCGCTCAGAAGAATTATTTGATTATTAGTATTTAAATATTTTCATTTCTCAGTCCAGCTTAGAAGAAGCGCAGCGTTAAGTTCCGCTATTCAATATGCAATGTCCCCATTTCTGATGCAAAGTGAAGAAAGAAGTATCTTGACATTAGGTTCTCTCTAACTCTAAAACTGTGCCAAAAAAAGCATAAAAATGTTAAAAAAACCAGTTAAATAGTTGTTGTGATTTCTTGAATTTATATTTTACCCCAAAAGATCTAAAACGGTAACGTTAAAAACTTAACTATACTACACAACCTATAGTAAATCTATTCACAATCGAGATCAATTAGTACAAAACGCCCCATAATTCGTACTGTCGGTCAAACCCTTATCTTGACTGACATGTCCCTAAGTAGTCCTCCAAATTGCCCTTTTGGGAGATGACCGTTCAGGAGTCGAGTGTTGGAACCTTTCTATGTAATTTAAATTGCCTCCACGCTACCGATAAAACTGATTTGCTAATTAAATGTTAGTGACATGTGATCGGTTGTGACCTATTTGGTGTACATAGCTTGTTAGTTTTTAAACGATTTTCAAGAAACAAGGTTATTATTTCGACTACTTTTCTAGGTGTTGTGTTACTTTTGACTGGGTGGTGAACTAATTTTGATTAGACCTTTTTTTATAACATTTACTTCTAATAATCTTCTTTTTTTGCTAAAATCTTAAAGCGCAGCGTTAAGTTCCGCCACTTTTGCTAAGTGGCGGAACTTTATTAAGTTAAATTTATAATAAAATAGATATTTGTCAAGGCCATCGCGACGCAATGGGACAGTGCTTAAATGTATAAAATTAGGAACAACCTAGCGTCAAGACACCACGCTCCACTTTCCATTCAAAATCGAGACGTTGCGTAGCGTAGCGTAGCGAAACTTAACGCCACGCTTTATTCTATCAGAAAGGAGAAACGAAAGTAATGTAATAAGCATTCTTAGTGAAAATTGAACCCATAACCACGTATGGTTAGATGGCATGATATTTCTGGTAGGAAATTTCAAAACCATTAAATACTAGCTCAGGTATCCCATGTATTATCACATTGATTAGATAGGTATCATGACACTATTATAACGTAGCAAGTTAATGAGAATTCGATAGTCGCGGTAATACTGCCTAAATTATTCACTATGCTGTGGGTGACGCACCTTTATGGTTCTCTGGTTCTATTATACAAGTATGATAATTTACGTTAGAGTTTACGTTTTATCCTGGATAGCAGGGTAGAAGTGAACCTTAACACCTGGCGTGGCGCGACAGGTTGTGGGTTCGATTCCTACTCCAGTAAATATTTTTTTTTATTTCCTGGGTTTGGTAACAAGGCAAAGCGCGGCGTTGAGTTCCGCCACTCAGCACGCAATGCCTCAATTCGGCGGAAAGTGGGGAACGGAGTGTCTTAACTCTAGGTTCCCTCTACGTACCCTGCTATATGCGGGATACAGCGTCAAGCTATGAACGTTAGCGTTTAGGTTTTATCCCGCAAATCAGGGTAGAAGTGAACCTAGTGTTAAGACACTCCGTTTTCGCTTTCCGACTGAATTCAAGATATTGTGTGTTAAATGTGATACAAGGAGACCCTGCGTGTTAAGTGGCGGAACTCCACTGCGCTTTGTCTTACCAGTGCTTAGAATTAAAAATTATTTAAATTTAATTATTTTCACGACTGGGAATCGAATCCGCAACCAATCGCGTTTACAGTAATCGTCTATTATTTTTTTTTCAGCTTCACTCTGTATCTTCACTTGAGAACCTAATCTTAAGATACTCCAATGATCCGTTCCCCACTTTCTACCGAATTGAGGCATTGCGTGCTAACTGGCGGAATTTAAAGCCGCTTTGTTACCAGAGTAAGAAAATGAAATACTAAATATAAATTATTATAAATAATTAATATGTTCATTCCCTAAAGTGGGAATTGAACCCACAACCAGTCACGCTTACAGTCACAAGTGTGCTGCGCCACGACTGGCCACAATCCAGGGCTATCTCTTATTATAAAATTTATGTTATTCAATATTTATTACGATTATCTATGTTTTTAACCCTTGGAATACAGCTAATTTCCTTTTCACAATAGGCGCTGAGACAATTAACCCTTTTCTCCCCTTCTTACCCATATGAGACAATCTATACATGTTGTGCATGGATATTTTCCTATGAAACGTGAATATGTTTTTTTTTATAACTTCACGCTATATCCCGCATGTAGCGGGGTAAGCAGAGGGAACCAGAGAACCTAGTGTTCACTCCATTCTCTTTCAACATTTCCGTTCAACACTTTCCGCCAAATTGAGGCATTGCATGTTGAGTGGCGGAACTCAACGCTGCTCTTTAATTTGTTACCAAAACCAAGAAATGAAAATACTAAATTTTACATTTCCTGGAGTGGAAATCGAACCCACAACCTGTCGCGTTTACAGTCGCACGCTTGTGCCTCTGTACCGACAGGCGTTACTACTAAAATATGCTATGCTAGTAATATTTCTAAAAATTTCTATACTAAGTTTTATGATAATCGGGTCAGTGGTTATGGCGTGAAGGCGTAACAAACAAACTTACATTCACATTTATACTATTAAGTATAGATACATCACAATTATTAACTAAACATCATACATATACCTACACTGTAATCTTCTCTCATATGAATCGTTACACTGTTAACATCGCTTCACCCATCTAGCTAACTACATGGCATGGAAAGAGGAGAACGGGGAGTTTTGAGACAGCTTTCTCTGCATACCCGACTATTCATAAAAAAGCAAGAAGTTGCTTTGTTAATTCTATTTCATCATTCCACTATTGAATTTCAAAAAAATTACCATAACTGATTAAAAGTTCCCAATCCCAAATGCGCTACATTTTTTTTATAACAGTTTATATTTAGTATTTTCGTTTCCTCGCTTTGGTAACAAGGCAACGTGCGGCGTTGAGTTCCTCTACTCATTATGTAATGCCACAATTCGGCGGAAAGTGGGGAACGGAAAAGTTTAAAGAGAGCGGAGTGTCTTAGCACTAGGTTCTCAGGTTCCTTCTGCCTAACCTTTTTTGTTTGGTGGTAGGAGGTTCGTCCTCCGTTTAGCTCGCGAACCCTGTCGTGTCAAAGACGAACC
The DNA here is from genome assembly GCA_033558755.1 of Philaethria dido. NCBI lineage: Eukaryota > Metazoa > Arthropoda > Insecta > Lepidoptera > Nymphalidae > Philaethria > Philaethria dido. The sequence goes on along the minus strand of JAKGSA010000939.1, from coordinate 93,370 downwards.
ACCAAATATCTTATGATGTGTTCCGGTTCGATGATATGTAAGCCAGGTTTTCCCTCTTTCCCACCCATCCTTTCCCGAAAATGTGGCGGTTCCGATAGCGAACATTGTCCTCCCCTTCCATCTGTATCCTCCAGGTTGAGAACGCATCTACAACATCTTTGGTGGTGTAGATGTCCATGGGCGAAGGTAAACTTACCATCAAGTGGTACTTCTCGTAATGGTTCTGGTCGTTTGCCATCCATTATCCATAAAAAGAAAAAAAAAACCTGCAATATTATACCTTATTTCATATAAATCACAATCATTAACTAAACAACATATATATAGCTACATTAATCCTCTCTCATATGAATCGTTACACTATTAACAGCGTTCACCCATCTACCCAACTGTACATGGCGATTTGAATAAATTTTGTGTTAAAATAGCTCATCACTCGTTATTCCGTCGAAGGGTTTGCCTCATTGCCCCCATTCTGCTCTGTGAAGCATAATAATTTATTCAAGATTTTAATTCGATGCCCCACCAACGCCACAATAGTAAGGAGCAAATATAATTTGGTATTATTGGTACAGTGGAAAGACTTCTGATTGTAAATATGATTGGTTGTGCGTTCGATTTCTACTTGAGAGAATGATTATATTGGAATTATTTTTAGTTTTCCTCTCGGGTAAGATAAAGCGTGATGTTAAATCCATCACTTTTGACGCAATGTTTCGATTTTACGCGGAAAATGGAAAACGGAGTGTCTTGAAACTAGGTTCTCTTCAATTATCCTCCCAAGCCGTCAAAATTACGAAGCAGTGAAAAAAATATATCTTCCTTTGTTTAAATTTATTTAAGTTAATAATTGAAAACGAATAGAAACTGCTAACTTTGTTATTTTTCCTCAAGATATTCATTGTAGAAACAGGTACGTTTGCAGTATTTCGAACCTAGGACCATTATGTATATCACCATATACCCACTACACTATTAGAACCATCTCAAGCTAGCGCTAACAAAAATATGAGGATTTATTAACAAGGAAAGTCACTTAGATGAAATTATTTTCTCCATATGTTATTACATCTCTGTAAGCAGAATATTCGCTTTTCATTACTCATACAGTATGAAACGCTTGAATTTCATAAGCATTAAGTGAACTAAACCGTGTAATTTAGCCTAAAATTCATACTTTGAATACGTCGTGTCGAGCCAAATTTTGTCCTCGAGTCCTCTGAAGCATCATACTGTTTGATGTTTAAAGTTTGTTTTGCAAAAACGCTTTGCGAAATAAAACTTTTAGAAGGTCACAGGTTCATATACTTGTATGTTTCAAAGGTATGGTAATAAATAATTGTTAAGTATTGATTAAAAAAAATCCCGCTTAGATTCTTATGATGGTTCGCTTTAGATCTATGGATTTAAATCTAGTTAACTGGTGGTAAATTGTTTGACTTTCAAAAAATGACGATTATTTATTTGTTCATTTATTCATTCATTATTTTCTTATTCACTCATTCATTCTTTCGAGAGTGACAACTTTTTTCATTTATTTATTTATTTCCTTATTATCGGAAACCATCATAGCATAGTGTCATTTTTATCTAATCACGTCGCAAGATCAAAGCAGTGGATGACACCCAAGTGTAGACATAAGGGACTCCTTTAAAAAGCGCATTAGCGTTTGGTTTATATAAATTGCAGGAAAACGTAAAGTTATTACGAATAATTCAAAAATTACTCATTAGATCTTAACTAAATTTAAATGGAACCACTTCAAAACATTTACATCAAAAATAATCATCAAAATTGGTTTTGCCAATAAAAGGAAACCAGTCGAAGTGAGAACCTCCTCTTTTTTTAAAAGTCGATCAAAAATTAAGGCACAAATCATATTTATAAGAAAGTTATATGAAAATTTCCTTTTTTCTTATGTAAGTATAATAAACACAATAAATACCAAACAAATTTTAGTTAAACAGTACATAAACCTGCACATCTTGGATACCGTCCAAGTACTGTAGCCAACTAAGCTATACGTTCACGTTGAATGAGCGTGTAGTGTGAACATGGACGTGTTGTTCAATACCATCTGTCTAACTCTACTTTATCACTTATAGTTCAAAGTAAAAAGCTTCTCTTTTCTCTCCTTCCAAATTCTTCTTTTTTCGCATAGAAAAGTGGTCAACGAGAACCTTAGTGTTAAGACACTTCGTTCCCCGCTTTCTGTTCGTATTTGTGACATTGCGTTGTATACCGGAACATAACGCCGCGCTTTGTCTTAAAAGAGTGAAAATACCCACTGTATTGAAGCAACCATTATATTTGTGGTTCTGCGCCACGACTGACTCAACGGAAATACTAATGTTCATAAATTTTCATATTATATTCGTTTTGAAATAGAATTTCAATTGTCTTTCACTATATTATTCAAAATCACAAGAATTTCATAATATAGACCTCCATTTTAATTATATAGTATATAATATCACGCATTCCATACATTTTGTGGGCAAAGAAAACCTCATATTGTTCCATTTATCGCACATACATTTGGTATTCATTACCGAGATTTGTCTATCCAGAACAAAAAAAATAGCCAAATAATCGGTTCCCATCCTCTGTGACTAACACCAGAAATAAAGTCTCTAAGATTGCTATGTTAAATTTATTTATGATTAATCGCAACTTCGTTTGCGTGGACTTTAAGACTTTTGCCATATTAGTTTGTGGATATTTAAATTTAGGTCAAAATTGTACCACCAACATTACATACTATTTCCAGCTTATTTAATTAGATATACACAATATACATACATACATTATTATATAATAATAAAAAAACGGACTTCAATTAAAATGCACTAAAGAATACATTTATTACGAATAACTCAAAAACTACTCATTCGATTTAAAAAAAAACGGGATCACATCAGAAAATCTAGCTATCATATAAAAAAGGATAATCAAAATTAGTTCACCCAGTAAAATGTTATGATGTTATGGTTTCTTTAATCTTTTTACGACCTAAAGTTTCCTTCCTTCCTTATTTATTTGATCTAAGTAATTAAAATCATATTCGTAGTTAGGCAGGTCAATGGTAAATTAGAACTTCAGTGAGCTAAAATTGCTAGTCCATTACATCTCTTCACGGATGAATTGAAATTAATTTGGGAACTATTTAAAATATTATATTTCAGTGGAAACTGTTCGCGCTTTCGGAAGAGTCTATTAACATTTATTTGTGTTATTTGGAGTAAATATTTTTGAACGCCTGTCGTGGCGCAGAGGCACAAGTGTGCGATTGTAAAGCGACAGGTTGTGGGTTCGATTCCCACTCCATTTTCATTTTCTGGGTTTGGTAACAAGGCAAAGCGCGGCGTTGAGTTCCGCCACTCAACACGCAAAGCCTCAATCTGGCGGAAAGTGGGGAACGGATTTGTTGAAAGAGAACGGAGTGTCTTAACACTAGGTTCTCAGGTTCCCTCTGACTACCCTACTATATGCGGGATACAACGTGAAGTTAAAAAAAAAAAAGGAATATTTTTGATTTGATTGAGGCCATCGTGGTTCAGTGGGACAGCGTTTGATTGAAAACTTGATTGGTTATCGGTTCCATTACCACTCGGGGGAATGATTATATTTTCGTATTTCCGCTTTGGTAAGACATAGCGTGGCATTGAGTTCACTTAAATAATAATATTCATTCTTCGCTTATCAACTGTATTCGAGATATTGAATAAGTGGCGGAATTCAACACTGCGATTTTTCATTCGATTAATCATATACTAAAATAGATATTAAGATCCAATCTATGAGTTTATATACAAAACGCGTGTGTTACGAATATATTTCTCTATGGTAAATTTCTCCAAATTCCTATGAAAATAGAAAAACCGGGACTCAATGTATACATTTAGTCTATGCAAACAAAGTCGAAGAATACAGCCAGTCAAACATAATACCTCCAAAATAAATTCAAAATCTCTTACGCGGCAACGCAACCGTAAAATTGTTTCACGAACGATAGGAAGTCAGTAATGCGTTAAAAGAAATAATGTCATATAATTGACAAGAGAACTATAGAGGAAAATCTGGTATATTGGGGCACGTTTTGTACGCTACGGCTAATCAAGCTGGATAAAGATGTAATCATCTGTAAATATATTGAGTTAGCGAACCTTTAGAGTCCCTTTCATCCTGTTGACGAATATAATTAGTACGTCTTTTAGAATAGAATGGTCTTTTAGTATGGTCTTTTTAATAGACTTTAAATAAAAGAAGTTATTTCGACTGTTTATTGTGTGTTACCGGGCAACTTTTGCTCAGCTCAACACTCCAACGGAACTGAATGATGCGCTATTTAAAATCGCCACAATAAAATCTTAAATTGATTATTTTAGAAATATTCTAGAATTCAAGAATTCAGAATCTATATTATTTTTTTTTTACAGCTTCACGCTTTTCCCCTTATTAAAATAGTTGCATTCCACCTACTCAAAGAAAACATAGTATCAAGATACTGTTCTTCCCTTACTACCCGAAAGCGAATGTACGTAATGAGTGGTGTAATTCAACACCACGCTGGTTTGTTCAAAAATTTTGAATTATTGTTATATATTAAAAACATCTAAAATAGCCAAATTTGGAAATCAAAATAGGCCAATAATCAAGAAAAAGACAAACTTCTACCAAAATCTGTTTCAAAAGGAAATTTGACAAAGGCGAGTACATTCAAACAATAAATATTTCTTAGACTTAACGAATGATGAGAATCCTCTAAATTTGGTACAATATAAACCCAACAGACCGGTTTTGATCGGAATTGCAAATCTGACACTAAATTTACAAAGAATACAAGGAAATTATGCGGGACCTTCCCAACCGTAGCTTTTACGTCGGATAGAATGACATCATGATTATATTAATTAAAGGCAAACTTTTGGACCTTTTTGTTGGGAATTGTAAGTGGTAAATATTTTATGGGTTATCGTGGTGTAGTGTTGGTTCGATTTCTACTTAGGCAATTATGTTTAAATTATTTTTATTTCTTCGTTTTGGTAAGACGAAGTGCGGCGTTGGATTCCCGTCATTCAACACGCTGTCTGGATTTCAGGCAGGATGGAAAATGGTCTTGACACTGAGTTCTCTCGGACTACCCTGCTATATGGGAAAAGACATGATGCTGAAAAAAAATGAAAAATGGTACTTAGAAATTTAATAAATTATCTTTCTTCAGCTTCTTATTTTATCCAGCATGGCAGGGTATTTAAAGAAAACCTAGTATCAAGACACTTCATTCGCTATTTTTCACCCAAATTCTGGGTATTACATAATAGGTGGCAGAAGTCAATGCCGCGCTTATTTTAGTAGAGCAAAGAAATGAAAATTTAAATGCGCCGATGGCCATGATTTTATATAAGTGTATCAAATATGACAACACGATTTGAACCCATCCTTCTAAGAAACCCAAATCTAGAGAATTCGAGCGAGCCAATTAAACTATACGTTCTCCTTCCACCAAAATCAACACTTTCTCAGAAATCTCTTTATATATATTTGAGATAGCCCGATAGATGAGCGCCTGTCGTAGCGCAGATACACAAGCGTGCGACTTTGAGGTTGTGGATTCGATTCCCACTCCAGGAAATGGAATTTTTCATTTCCTGGGTTTGGTAACAAGACAAAGTGCGACGTTGAGTTCCTCCACTCAGCACGCAAGGCCTCAATTCGGTGGAAAGTGGGGAACGGAGTGTCTTAACACTAGGTTCCCTCTGCCTACCCTGCTATATGCGGGATACAGCGTGAAGCTATGTATGTATATGCTATATGAGAGAAAACGTGAAATTGTCTCATTTTATTTTATTTTTATAAAATAATCAAGATTTGAACCCAGTATAGGTTTTAACATTAATATCAATTATACTATACGTTCTCATCTCTCCTATCAAAATATTATTTCTAAGAAAATCTCATAACAGACTTTAGTTTCACAGTTGGATAAGCACTACGAGTATGAATTGTATTCGAGGGCCTGGCCTTGGTATCGCGATCTTGACAAATAGACCCCATCTGTCTGCCGCTATCGCTTCCTAATAGACCATACTTTGTAAAGGCGATATAAAGAACTATTTTTTATGAATCCAAGTGTTTTATTTTGAGTGGATTTTTTGTATGTTTCTTTGTGAAGTTACTTGAAGTTATTTATAAGTATTAGTATATCTTTAGCAACTTGCATATAATAGCATAGAATGGTAGTCAGAGCGAATCTAGTGTTAAGACACTCCGTTCTCTATTTTCTGTAAAAAATTAAATTATTGCATGCGTATTGAGTGGCGGAATTCAGAGTTTTGGCTCAAAAGATAATATTTTAAATATGATCATTTCTTCGAGCAGGAAACTTACAGCCATTTTTGTTTACTGTCAAACGCTGTCCCACTACGTCACGATGGATTAACTTTTACCTTTCTCATATACAATTTATAGCTTGAGGTTATGTGTAAAGTATTTTTATATTTTTATAATTCATTATAAAAATTAATGAATAGTATTAATTATATTATTATTAATTAATAATATATATATAGCGCCTGTCGTAGTACAGAGGCACAAGCGTGCGACTGTAAGCGCAGGTTGTGGGTTGGATTTCCACTCCAGAAAATGGAATTTTTTATTTCCTAGGTTTGGTAACAAGGCAAAGCGCGGCGTTGAGTTCCACCACTCAGCACGCAATGCCTCAATTCGCTGGAAAGTGAGGAACGGAGTGTCTTAACACTAGGTTACTGCCTAACCTGCTATATGCAGGATACAGCGTGAAGCTAAGTTTATTACTTAATAAAATTAATTATAAAGAGAAAATCTTTACATATCACAAAAACTGACATATTTTAAGGAAGGAGTGATTTAACACCAGAATAGTCTTCCAAGGCTTCAAAAAAAGTAGTCATTGTTAAGATAGTTTAAAAAAAAACAAATAATTATTAAAATAAGAAATTTTTGTTTACTAACTATAATGAGTCAATGTCACTTGAATAAAGAATTATTATTATTATTATTATTAAAAAGGAGAACTTGTAAAAACGGAGAAAATAGTGACTTAACACTATTCCTTTTACAAGACTTCAAGGAAAAATAGTTATTGTATAAATAGTATAGTTCTAACTATTATACAATAAAGTTCGATTCTGTCCCCACTGTTGTAACATCTGCACGTTTATTGTATTTTGGGAACTACAGAACAATTCCTTTTAAATATTTGCCATATCGAATTACTATATAGGGATATTCCACCTATTTTAACCGACTTTAAAGAAAGAGGTTCTCAATTCCAATGTATAACATATTTCTTTTAAGTGTGTTACCGCATATATTTTTATTGGGTGAAACGATTTTGATGATTCTTCTTCATTTTTTATATGATAGCTAGTGTTATGATGTGGTTCAATTTAAATTTAGTTAGTTAGTTAACGAGTAGTTTTAGAGTTATTCGTAATAATTTAACTTTTTGGTACTATTTATTTGAATTTTTCTTTTAATGTTAAAACTTCAATTATATTTTTATTGTTAAGAATAATTTATTAATTCATAAATATATTCATTGTACCAACACACTTTTTTACTGTATTATTATAATAAGGTTCACGCTGTATCCCGCATATAGCAGGGTAGGCAGAGGCAACCTGAGAACCTAGTGATAAGACTCCGTTCCCCACTTTCATTGCGTTGCGGTATTGCGTGCTGCATAATGGAACTCAACGTCGCGCTTTGCCTTGTTACCAAACCCAGGAAATGAAAAAATCTATTTCCTGGAGTGGAAATCGAACCCACAACAGGCATTCATTACTATTATATAAATAAATATATAACATCTACATACAAATATTTATTTACAATTACAAATGTTTTTAATATCAATACAAACTTACAATTTTTTGAGGTCCAAAGTCTAAAAATGGCCTCGAAAGCTCCCGTTTGTCTTCGTTCTTATCGCTTAAAGTACGTGACTTTCAACTGTTAACTTCATTACTACATTCATTTTAAACTCTAATCCATTGTAATAAGATTCACTTTCCCATAACTCGTTACGAACTAAAAACTTTGTTTTCACACACATATTAGAGTAATTAAAAATAGCTTTTGTGTCTATTCATATAAAGTTCAAATTTGAATGTTTTGCTAGAGTACATAAGTTTCCAGTACCGGGTGGCCGACCGTTGACAGATGGCAACATAGCAAAGATCTTTCTTGCCTTGTTTCCTCCGTCCTTAACTAGATTTAGCCAAATGAAAGCTGTGACTTCGTTTATAGAGCGTGAAGATGCTTCTACATATATTTTGTGGTAGGTTTGGATTTGTATAGGGTCATGTTAGGTATTTGTATTTATATATAGATAACGCTTGCGTTACTCAATGATTGACAGGTAACGTACAGGCGAAACTACTGACCATAGAAGACAGAAATTTTTAATATAGACTCGTTGGGGAGAGTAGGGAAGCACTAAGAGAGGATTTCTGGATTTCCGCTACTCAGCACGCAATCCCTCAATCCGGCGGAAACGATGAATATAAGGTTGCGAAACTTAACGCTGCACTTTGTCTAATCAGACAACCAAAATATTTTTTCTCTTAGCTCAATTCAATTTATTTCAAAATTGTCATATTTATGTCAATTTAACAAAAAATATACATTGGTTTAATAATTTTCTTTTTTATATGCATTTATTATTGTATTTACGATACGATGTTTCACAAAAATGCCCACTTTTGAACCTATAAGCAGAAAATTTAAAGTATTTTTCAAATAACATGAATAAAGTATTTTTCTGAAGGCCAATTCAACCGTACCTCTTTGAAGATAGATTGGTCACTTCCAAGAGATTTCAATTCAAGTCTTTTTCATTACTGGAAAGATTTATGGCTCGAGGCACCACATTTTTATATTTTTTTCCACCAAATTCTTATATCTTCAATTTGTACTTTTGATACATAATAAAAGGAAAGAAAAAACAGCTTGACGTTTTATCCCGCATGGCAGAGAAAACATAGTGTTAAGACACTCCGTTCGTCACTTTCAATTTGAATTCGAAACATTATGTGTTCGGCACTCAAAGCACTCAACGCCGCGCTCATAAGAAAAAAATATATTTACATTAGGTTAATTTCTGCGGCCTGATAAAACAAAGGAATAGAACCTAGAACCAAACGCGCTTATAGTCAGACGTTTCCTATTGCGCGATAATGGCCTGTAATTACAAATAATAATATTATAATAAAAAAATTATATAATTTTATTATTATTTTTGTCTATCTTTTCTGCCCTTTTTATTACCTGTTTACGAAGTATGCAGATAGAACCTAAGAAACCTAACAGAAAGAAAAATTGTTTTAAGGTAAATCCGTCTGCCACTTTTCTAACATAACGTTATTCTTTGTGTATCAAGTTAAAAGGCAGGTAAAAATCGAACCTACAACCACTGCCAATACAATCAAATTACCAAAGCGACGATGGCGTAAATTTGAAATATCACCGAAAAACAACTTACCTACAAAAACTTGGAGAAACGTTAGCCCTTTTCTTATCCGTTTCTATGACATATGTTGTTATTCTGATATTTTATGGGTAGAGAGAGGCCATCACATATCATGGCCCATCGAGTTATGAGAGTATAAATCATGACCCAACGAAAATATTCCGGGGACGTGACTACTACTGTACAAGAGTGAAGATTATTCTTTTTTTAACTTCACGCTTTACCTCACATAGACAAACAAAGAGAACCCAGTGTCTAGATGTTTCGTACTCTCCTTCTGTCTAAATTCGAGACATTGCGTGTTAAGTGGAGTAACTCAACGCCGCGAGATTTTTTTTTTTTTTTAACTTCACGCTCGATCCCGTAAGGATAAATATAAATCAAAACATTTCGGTCTCGTCTTTTCGCCTAAATGGCGTTACTCAACGCGGGAAGTTTACTATTTTTTTTTAACTTCACGCTTTATCTCGTGTAGATAAACTGAGAGAATCTAGTGTCTAAATATTCCGGACTTTCTTTGCCCGGATCTGAGACATTACATGTTCAGTGGCGGAACTCAACGCCGTTTACACTTACACTATGTTTGCCTCAATAATTTCTTATGATCACTAAATTTATTATTCTTCCTAATAGATCTATTTTTTCTTCTGTTTAGAGAAAAACAAGTTCATTTAATTAAAAGTGGTCTCAGCTCGAGGCTGCGGTTTTTAGTCCGATAAGTAGCTGGAGATCTATTTGATAAGAGATGGCATTTCTTATGGATAGATTATGTTGGGTGGTGGTGGAAAATTTTGTAAAAACGATATTTTTTTGAAAAAAGTACAATTATTTATTTTTTTCAGCTTCACGCTGTATCCCACATATAGTATGGGAGGCAGAGGGAACCAGAGAACCTAGTGTTAAGACACTCCGTTCTCTTTTAACATTTCTGCTCCCCACTTTACGCCGAATTGAGGTATTGCGTGTTGAATAGCAGAATTCAACGCTGCTTTGGTTGCCTTGTTAAAAGAGTGAATAAATTTTGATTTATAACAAAACATACTACCTTTTTTGTTCCCTTTAAGTTTCAACTCCGGAAAAAATCTAATGAGGTGATATCTTAAATAAACCCAAATGTTGTGTAATGCCATCATTATAAACATTAGGGCGATTGTAAACACAACTGGTTGAGGGTTTGAATCCCACTCGGGGGAATTATTACCTATTTTTTTTTTCATTTTCCCCGCTCCGCTAAGACAAAACTGGTTAAATTCTGTCATTCTTTTTTTTTAACTTCACGCTGCATCCCGCATATAGCAGGGTAGGCAGAGGGAATCTGAGAACCTATGGTTAAAAAAGCACTCTGTTCTCTTTCATCAAATCCTTGAGGCATTGCGTGCTGAGGGGCGGAACTCAAAGCCTCGCTTTGCCTTGTTACCAAACACAGGAAATGAAAAGCCATTTCCTGGAGTGGGAATCGAACCCACAACCTGTCGCGCTTACAGTCGCACGCTTGTGCCTCTGCGCCACAACAGTCATTCAATACATAATATCTCGAATTCGGGCAGCAAGTAGAGAACGGAGTGTCTCGACACTAGGTTCTCTTTGACTCTGACTACCTTGCTATATACAAAAATAGCGGGAATCTAAAAAAAGTGGTTATGCTTATAAAAGTTATTCAAGTTCAACGGTCAGATTAGTCTTCGCCAAATATCGTACGTCCGAAGGTCAGTAGAGGTTATTATATAAATTGTTTATAGTCCGATTATCTATAACTAATGTTTATTGCATTTTTCTGTAAGAATTTATGTAGTAGAGTGTAGAGAAAGCGACGAAGAACATAAAATTGCTTTTCATTAAGAATACTTAATAGATATTTGATATAATTCTTAATATGTACATCGGATTTTGGATATGAAAATGTGTGTAAGTCCACTAGGTATTTTCCCTAGATTGGACTTTAAAATATATGTAAATGTATTTAATACAAATATAGATGACAAAATTGTATTTAAAACAAATATTAATAATAAAAAAAAAATGTGTGTGTAATTTACATACAGCAGAGAGAGTAGTAGAGAGTATCAGAAGTGCAGTTTGCAGAAACTCATTAGGGTTAGAATTACCGTTGGCAAAAAATTACATAATCGTTCACAAACAAATTGGACTGGTTAGGTGAAGGGATCATTATCTTCCAAGCTCTATTCGGTGCGGTAAGAGAAACGTTGAGCAGAAGCTGGTGGAGGCAGATCATGCGCTCCAAATGCAACAGACACGAGGGGACGTCTAGATAAAAAGAGAGAGAGAGAGAGTATCAGAAGGATTAGGATAAATATAAAGTTAAATTAAAAGATTATTAATTTTATAACTTTTTATCCATGCTTATATTCTATCATATTATCTTATCAACCTTATCTATAAATTTATACCTTACCTTACCTAACTTCACGCCTTGCTTACCTTGCTTAACTTTATCCCTAGTGAGGTAGTCAGAGAGAACGGAGCGCCAAACTCTACGGTCCCTGCATGCCTCTTTCGCCTCGTCCACAGTCATTAACCTCTTCATGCATGCCCTCCGGGGAGTCCTCATGCTTTTCACGTGACTTTCCTCCAATATCATGGATAATGTGTTATCAAAGGTCAACCGAGGTCTCCCCCTACCTCTCATGCCGCTTTAAATTTATATACATACGTATTACGTATATATATTTATATTATTCCTTATCTTAGCCCATACATCGCACAATATATTCTAAAAAAATGAAACTTTAAGATGTAATGTATCAAAGAAAAACCAATGTAAAAGAAAAAAAAAAGCAATCCGCTCCACACTCCTAATTGGGACATGGCCGTAATCACGAACAACTTTCTGGGCGTCTCACTATTGATACTTAATGACAAACGATTGTTCCAAACCTTGAATAAAAACAATTTCTTTTGGCGACGAAAATAAAATCCGTCTTAGTGGCCTTTTGCGTGAGCTCTCGTGTAATCTTAGGAAATTGTCAGATATTTATAAATTACAGGCATTTTCCGATTCTCGCAACTAATATTATGATTTCGCCTTTAACGGCTAACAGGAATAATAAATACTTTTGTTTGTCATAGTTTATAGGTTTTATTATTTGTAACTGACTTCAAAATGGAGGGTGTTCTCATTTTTAAGGTTTTTTATTGGGTGAATCAATTTTGATGATTTGGTTAAGAAGTGACGTGTTTTTGAGTTATTCGTAATATCGGTAATATAAGCTCAGCCACTATTAATACAATACGTATTACGGCCTTGATTACGGCCAGAAATTGGAGACAGTGACCTGACACTACATCCTCTCTGACTACCTGCTATTATAATTTCCGGAATCCAACATTGCAAAAACAATATTATAATCACTACCACATATATAATGTCTATTAAATTAGTGAAAAGCGGAGAACAGAGTCACTAAACACTAGTTTATCTCTGACTGTCCTTATCTCTTTAAGAGTTCAGTATATTTTAACTAAACTTCATTACACTCGTATCACACCCTCCCTAACACTTACAAAATAAATCGTATATTTTCCCCAAAATAGATGGCATTCAACATTTGTATTCATATTTTATCTAATTTCTTCATCAATACCAATACAACAAATTTAATTTGTTGTGAGCGACATGGGAGTGAAATATCAGATAAGTATTTCATATTTTTTAGATATGGCATCAATGTTACTCTTTTTTCTTCTATATATATTTTTATATGAAGAACGGAAGTGTTAAAAGAGAACGGAGTGTCTAAACACTAGGTTCTCTAGATGCGAGAAACAGCGTGAAACTAAAAAAAATATGTTTTTCTTTCGTTATTAACTTACAGACAACATACAATCGTAATTACTAAAGCTATAAAAAGCAAAGAAATCCTGGAATTTGACAGGCAGTTCTCTTGGTGAAAGCTGTAAGAGAGAATTTCCCGAAATATCTATGGATACGGGAAAAATTGGATTTTCCACTTTACAGTCAAAAAGTTTTTGTAAACGAAATTGCGGGCATCAATTAATAGTAAATTAAATATGTTATTGGTCAGTGAAAGTGCAAGTTCAAATCCTAGTTATTATTATTATTAGAGAAAAATACGCTTATTTACCGATATTACAAACATTTATTTAACTATTCCGTTTTATTATTCAGTGTCCGATTGTATTGATTTTTTGAATAAAAATAGTGCATTAGATTCTTTTATACAACCCACCCATTATGAAACCATATTGTATATGCCCAACTGAAACGGCTTGACTAACACATTTTTTTTATTCGATTTATTACCATAATAGTTTTACTTTTAATATGTTTTTAGTATATTATATAATTTCCCAATTTTTAGAGTATTTTTTTTAACTTCACGCTATATCCAGCATATAGCAGGGTAGGCAGAGGGAATATGCGAACCTAGTGTTAAGACACTCCGTTCTCTCAACAAATCCGTTCCCCACTTCCCGCCGGATTGAGGCATTGCGTGCTGAGTGGCGGAACTCAACGCCGCGATTTGCCTTGTTACCAAACCCAGGAAATTAAAAATTCCATTTCCTGGAGTGGGAATCGAACCCACAACCTGTCGCGTTTACAGTCGCACGCTTGTGTCTCTGCGCCACGACAGACGTATAGTAGTGAAATGATAATTACAGTAATGAATTATATCATACCTTCGTTATAAAATATAAATATGTAGCTAGTATACTTTTCAGATATGTTATTCGAAAATATGAACGTTTTAAAACAAAATTTTCAATAATTATAACACAGAATATGATGACACTTCTATTTCTTATTCTGTATAAGGAATTTTTTCACACTCCATGGAGGAAATTTAATATATTCTTGTATATTTCAAAAGAACCTGGTATCTAATTTAAGGAAAAGGAGGAAGTAATAAATACTATAACAAATACTTTTTTTATATATTGAAATGTTTCTAATTTTGGTTTTAATACTTTAGCGGAAATTTGTTTTATGTACGATGAAAAGGTGTAATATGTACTTTCGTGCTTCACGATTTATTCATCATAGCAGGATCTAGAAGAGTCTAGTGTTAAAACACTCTCTCTTTTCTCGTTCTCCACTTTCCCCCCAAATTCGACGTATTGCGTGTCGAGTAATGGAACTTAGCGCCGTACCCTTTCTCACCAGAGATGAAAAACAGATGTAAATGAAAATAATTTTAAAACAAACAGTGAAAATCGAACTTATAGCCACTCGAATTTATAGTCGACGCTGCCCCACTGTGCTACGAAGGGTAAACATGTAAATATTCGTATATTCAAAAGCTTGCAATTTAAAAATGTCGAGACAGGTGTATTTGGATAATCAAAAAGTCGTCTGCTACAAAATTGCTATAAAACGGTGGCAAAATTTCATCGTAAGATGTGCAAATTCTAACCATACTGGCTTGTGAGATTCAATGTATGGTATATTTTTATAACATACGATTTTTAAATTAAAAAAACATCTAGCTAGCTTCACGCTTTTTCTCGATTAGCAGGGTAGTCAGGAACCTATTGTCAAGACACTCCTTTCACTGTTTTCCTCCCGAGTTCGACATACTGTGTGTTACCTGGCGGAACTCAACGCCACGCTTTGCTTTACCAGAGCGATGAAGTGGAAATAATTTATATATGATCATTTTCCCAAGTGGAAATCGAAGAAATAACCAATCGAGATGGCTTTGTGCAAGGATTTTTTAAAATATTTTATTGCTATTAATACGTGAACGAAAAATAATACGTAATAATCGTTCTTTTTAATACATTTTATTTGAAATATATTTTTTGCTTAAATTTTAATATGAGTTCATAATTTATTCGTTTCTCAAGATATTTTTACATTTCATATATCGTATATTATGAGCAAGACTCTTTCTTAAACCAATATAAATCGCTCGAAAGCTAATCTTATCAGTGGGTGGTAAACTGACAATCACTTAAATGAAAATGATAAGATGCTAGTATACTCGTAGTTCGTAAATGCAATACGCTAACTTTTTTTATTGATCAAAGGTGGCAAACGAGCGGAAGGAACAGTTTATGGTAAGTTACCTTCAGCCAAAGGCATCTACGCCACCACAGGAGTTGTAAATGCGTTGCCGGCGCAATGTGTACAGATGGAAGTGGAGGAGACAATGCAGTAGTCACGAGAGTCTGCATTCTGAACCAACACATTCTAGGGAAAAGATGTGTGGGAATAAGGAAAACCTGGCTTAAATGTCATCGAACTGGAACACATCATTAGATATTTGGTGGTTCGTCTTTGATAGTGGTCGCGAGCCAATCGGAGAACGAACACCACCTAATTACTGAGATTTCCGTCTCTTATGAGAAGAACTGTACAGTGGCGGTGGGTAGTAATATTGTAACATCGTCCCCTAGAGGAGATTCCTATGTTTGTTTGCTAAAAGCACGAAGATCTTAACTAATATTATAAATGCGAAAGTAACTCTGTCTGTCTGTTACGCTCTCACGCCTAAGCCACTGAACCGATTTTGATGAAATTCGGCATGAAGATAAAATTGAACTTGGGAAAGGACATAGGATACTTTTTATTGCGAAAAAAATGATTGATAAAGGTTTGTATGGAAGTTCCTTATTGTCTTAATTGAACAATCATGTAAGATTGTTCAATTGCTTGCAATTTTCACAACCACTTAATCAATTTTGACAAATAGTGTTGGCCTTGGGAAAGACTATAGGCTACTCCTTACCATGTCGCGCGATATAACAGAATTCCATGCAGGCAAAGCGGCGGGCGAGAAGCTAGTGAGAAGAAGAAGCTATTATAAAGTCAACATTCGTAAAATTCAATGCTAGATAAATTCATTTTATAATACATATTAAATGAACTATTTTTAATTTTCAAACTTCACTCAACTATTTCTTCCACTGTAAAGTTTCATTGCAAAGTTTTCTGCTAAAAGATAAAATAAAATTTTTATTTAAACGCGAAGCTTGTCATTTGAAACTTCTCCTATAGTAACGTTTACGCAAATAAATATTTTCAATCAAGATAGAACCAAAAACCAGAAAATGATAAGAAATTAAGTTCTATTATTATAAAAATAGATTTTTAGAACCTTCACGGTTTGGGGAACGGAGTGTCTTAACACTAGGTTCCCTCTGCCTACCCTTCTATATGCGGGATACAGCGTGAAGCTATGTATGTATGTTCACAGTTTGTCCTACATAACAAAGTGGTCAGAAAAAACCTAAAATCAGGAACTTCGTTTTCTGCTTTACGACCGAATTCTTTATCAGATTCGTTACCAGACTATTACTAGAGTCGCAAAACGAAAATAATTTAAACCAAAATCAAAAATCATTTCCCCGAGCGGAAATGAACCACACAAAATCTTGTTTACAGTCAAGCTGTCCGCAATGATATCCTCAAAATACCTAGTTATATAAAAAAGCAAAAATTAAATACCTATAACAATTAATATTTAGTATTTTCATTTCCTCGCTTTGTTAACAAGGCAAAATACAGCGTTGAGTTCCGCCACAGACGGAATTCCTCAATTCCATGGATTCCATTGTGTGGAACAGATATCTTAAGAGAACGGACGGTCTTAACATTAAATTTTCTGTTTTTTTCAGCTTATCCTGTTATACAGGATACAGCTTGAAGCTAAAATAACTAAGTAAAAGCCATTTTCTCTCCAAAAGTTTATTCTGCATTAGTTCCAACACTATACTATATTCATGCTGTAACCCACATATACCCGCATGTAGCGGGGTAGACAGAGGGAACCAGAGAACCTAGTGTTAAGACACTCCATTCTCTTTCAACAATTCCGTTCCCCACTTTCCG
The DNA here is from genome assembly GCA_033558755.1 of Philaethria dido. Classification (NCBI taxonomy): domain Eukaryota; kingdom Metazoa; phylum Arthropoda; class Insecta; order Lepidoptera; family Nymphalidae; genus Philaethria; species Philaethria dido. The sequence continues at coordinate 76,043 of JAKGSA010000939.1, read as the reverse complement.
CCGAATTGAGGCATACAATAATAATAATAAATTATCTTCCGCCTAGAAATATGAGTTTCCTAATCTATTCACACACAATTCAATATTTAACATCCAATTGTTGTGTCCACGCGTCAACTAAAAGCAATCCATTACAGTGCCTTAACACGTCCTAACTCTTCAACAAAGTTGATCTGAAGCGACTTCAATGATTTACATGTAAATTGGGTTTCAAACGGATTCGAACGTTCATAGTTAACACTAAACCCGAAATACAGCCACTAAGCTACATAGTAGTTCTTATTACATAGATTTTAAAGCATATATTGGAATTTAGATAACTTTTTGGGATGAATCCAGAAATTTGTATAGAAATTAGAAATGCAAGCTTTGTAATTGCGTTTAAATTTCCATGTTGAAGGTCTTGATTCGATTGGATAAAGGTTATTTTGGATAGATTTTTATATATTGATGTTTTTGGAGAATTTGTTTAGGGGCAAGTCTTAACTTTCTATAAGGTCTTGGGACTATGTGTGACAAAGTGCTTATGTAGGCTGTTTGCTTTGAGCTGTCGAAGGTTTAGGATAATTTGACGTTTTACGTATTATTTGATTTCGATGTTGTGTGGGATGGTAGTCAAAATAAGCTTAATATTTATATGTTCCCCACTTTCTGCCGAATTGAGGCATTGCGTGTTGAGTGGCGAAACTCAACGCCGCGCTTAGCCTTGTTACAAAACCCAAGAAATGAAAATACTAAATTTTCGGCGAAAAGTGGGGAACAGAGCTATTGAAAGAGAATGGAGTGTCTTAACACTAGGTTCTCTGGTTCCTTCTGCCTACCCTGCTATATGCGGGATACAGCGTGAAGTTAAAAAAAAAAAAAAAATAAAATTATATTTTGTCATAGGAACATGTTTGTATGACACTTTATGTATGTCAAACGTAAGAGCATGAAACTTGGCAGATAGTTTATATAGAGAAGGCCCTCCTTCTCTATATAAAGTATGTGCCAAGTTTCAGAATGATGATATTTTTAAAATTTTTACCACTAGAAGAATAAACGAACTCTAAGCTATATATAATTTTTTTTTTTTTTATACCACGACGGTGGCAACAAGGCACACGGCCCACCTGATGGTAAGTGGTCACCGTGGCCTATGGACGCTTGCAACACCAGGGGTATCACTTACGCGTTGCCGACCCTTCAAAAACCTATTTATTCCCCTTTTGAAGAACCCCATATTGTAGCCCTCTGGGAAAACCTCGGCAGGGAGATCATTCCACAATTGGAGAGTCCGCGGAAGAAAGTTCCTTTGAAATCGAACTGTTCGGGACCATTTAGGCTCCAAAGTGTGAGCATGAACTCCCTGTCGATGGCGAGCGGTGCGATGGTGAAAAGTAGTAGTTACTTCAGAAACACTAGATATCATATAAGAAAAAGTAAAAAGTTATACGGTACATATAAAAAAATAGTATTTTCATTTCCTGGGTTTGTTAACAAGACAAAGCGCGGCGTCGAGTTCCGCCACTTAGCACGTAATTCCCCAATTCGGCGGAAAGTGGGGAACGGAGTGTCTTAACACTATGTTCTCAGGTTGCCGCTGCCTACCCTGTTATATGAGGGATACAGCGTGAAGCTAAAAAAATACATAAAAAATACTTTTTATGTATTTTTTTAGCTTCACGCTATTTACTATTTTTTTAACTGACTTCAAAATAATTATAATACCATTATAATTATTTTGAAGTCAGTTAAAAAAAATACTTCAACAGTTTCAGTTATCAAGAGCATGTTTCATTTATAACAAGTACTTTAACATATTTTTTATATTAAAAAAGTTTTCAGACTACTTTTAATCAAATATATATATACAAAGACTAGAAATAACTACCTAACTAAAAGGCGATGACTGATAAGCGAAATGAAGCGTTTCAATAAACCAAAATTCAAGAATTTCTATCAAAGTTTATCCAATTTAAAACGGGGTTTGGGATTCAGAAGTAGTTTAGGTTTCGACCTTTGGTGTTTGTAACATACAAAAATATATTGTGTTACTGAGACCACAGAATTTAGTCATAATGCAAGTAGTTTTTGGTTTGTTAATATTTGCACGGCGTTGAGTTCCGCCATTTTATACGCCTCTGTTTAATATAATGTCTATTGGATGATATAATTGGATGGAAGGTGGAGATTGAAGCCTCTCGATACTAGGTTCGCTTTATCTATCATGGTTATCATGGTATGGAAGGAATAAAACGTGAAGCTAAAAAAAATGTCCCGAATTCCGACGGAAAGTGACAACGCAGTGTCTTGATACTTGTTTTTTCTGACTACCTTACTGGGTGGGATAAAGTTTGAAGCTGTTTTTTTTTAAATATCTGTCGTGTCTGCCTGTCGTGGCGCAGAGGCACAAGCGGGCGACTGTAAACGACTGGTTGTGGGCTCGATTCCCATTCAAGGAAATAGAATTTGTCATTTCCTGGGTTTGGTAACAAGGCAAAGCGCGGCGTTGAGTTCCGACATTCAGCATGCAAAGTGGTCTCATTAAATTTCATAGTCTAATATAAGCCTTTTCTATATATTTATTTATTTATTTATTTCTATATATGGTTGATGAAAATATTTATATATTTCTCTAGACATATTCGGCAGAAAACGAGTAACGAAAATGTTAAAAGAGAACGGAGTGCCTTAACACTAGGTTCTCAGGTTCCCTCTGCCTACCCTGCTATATGCGGGATACAGCGTGAAGTTAAAAAAAAATAGTATTAAGACATTCAATGTTTGTTCTGTGCCTAAGACTTAGAAATGAAGAAAAAACACTTTATTTGATACATTTGTATGTAGAAAGTTTAATGTCAAAGTCGATATAAATGTAAATGTATAACGAATGAAGTAAATAGAACTGTCAGAGCTCGCTAATTAGTCCAATACTTGTGAATACTGTATAGATGAGGGCGTTGTGGTTGTGTCACATTTGATGGACTTTGAATTGTAATAGCTTTACTCTGTTTTTTTTTTAGCTTTATGCCGTAACCCGTATATAGCAGGGTAGGCAGAGGAAACCATGGAACCTAGTGTTAAGACACTCCGTTCTCTTATAACAAATGTTAAAAGAGAACCCTTGTTCCCCATTTTTCTCAGAGTTGAGGCATTGCGTGCTGAGTGGTGGAACTCAACGCCACGCTTTGCCTTGGCACTAGAGCGAGAAAATAAAAAAAATACTAATTATTTTTTTTGATATTTTCATTTCTTAAAGTGGGAATCGAACCCACAACCTGTCGCGCTTACAGTCGCACGCTTGTGCCTCATGAACTAGCATTTTTGATTTCCTGGACTTGGGGAATGGGGAACGGAGTGTCTTATAAATAGGTTCCCTCTGCCTACCCTGCGATATGCGGGATACAGCGTGAAGCTATGTATGTAATCTTCCAGTCAATGTGAAACATACAACAACAGATAAGTGACACGAGCACAAGTACTGTGAAGACAAACTTAAATCCAAACTGCTTTACGCTACACTTTTGCTTTATTCACACGTCGTGGTTTAAAAGCTCACGTTCATATATTATGTACTGTTTTTTTTAATTCTATTTTAATATGCGGTATGAAGTTCGCCGCTTTCTGCCCGAATTTTAGACATTGAGTGTTTAGTAGCGGAACTCAACGCCGCGTTTTGTATTACCAAAGCGAAGGAAAGAAAATTATATAAGTATGATCATTTACTCATATGAGAATCGAACCTGAAATCAACCGCATTTACGGTTAGATACTGTCCCAGTGCACCACGATAGCCTTTTTTAAAGTTTAATATTATTGTCCAACGTAAACTGAAACATCTTACTGTTAAGACATTCCATTTTGTACTTTCTCCTTATTTAAGAGATATTGTGTGTGTCGGAACTAAACGCAGCGATGTTTTATCAGAGCGAAAAATCAAAAATATTTGTAAATGCATATGTAACGTAATTTGTATATGTATGCAAAGCGTGGCGTTGAGTTCCGCCACTCAACACGCAGTGCCTCAATTCGGCGGAAAGTGGGGAACGGAATTGTTTAAAGAGAATGGAGTGTCTTAACACTAGGTTCTCAGGTTCCCTTTGCCTACCCTGCTACATGCGGGTTACAGCGTTAAGCTGAAAAAAAAAGTAGTTGTATATAATCATTTCCCAGAATGAGATTCGAACCCGCAACCAATTGCGTTTACAGTTACACGTTGTCCTACGGCGCTATGAAAACTAGTTCAATCAGCTCAAAACAGCTATTTATGCAACAACTTAATTAGGCAACTGTTTTGTAATCAAAATAGACTGTAAAGTGCGTACCGATATCAAATTCAACAGCCGCCGTTTGATCAAACGCTCATATTTGCTTAGGACATCAAACGCAATCAAACATTTACTTTTGGCAACAAATATTTATGGAGAATGAAATATTTTAAGGAATTTCTAGGCATATTTTTGCGACTTAGCAAGCGATGCTTCAATTCATCGGATTGTGGGGTGCGGAAATGTCAAAAGAGAGAGTGTCTTAACATTGAGTTCTCTGTTTTCCTCTGCCTACCTGTTATGTGCAGGATACAGCGTAAAGCAAAAAACAAAAAATTGCTGTAAGTTTTTTCTGTCAATTAGAGAAAATATGGTATTACGCCTGTCGTGGCGCAAAGATTGTGGGTTCGATTCCAGGAAATATAATATTTAGTATTTTCATTTCTTGGGTTTGGTAACAAAGCAAAGCGCGGCGTTAAGTTCCGCCACTCAACACGCAATGCCTCAAGCAATTGGCGGAAATTGGGGAACGGAATTGTTGAAAGAGAACGGAGTGTCTTAACACTAGGTTCTCTGGTTCCCTCTGTCTACCCTGCTATATGCGGGATACAGCGTGAAGTTAAAAAAAAATGGTATTAAGATATTCAATTTTTGTTTCTGGCCTAATTGTAAGTTTTCTGTGTTGATTAGCGGATATTAATGCTGCATTCTATCAGAGCGAGGATATTTCAAATATGATTATCATCCCGTGGGAATCGAACCTAGAACAATTATTTTTACATGGTTATTTTATCATTTAAAATCATTGGCATAGATCATCATGACGCAGTGGGACAGTGTTTATTGCAAGCACGTTCATTTACTGATAGATGTTTTCCGTTCAACGCAATATCTCTAATTCATGCAATGGAAATGAAAATGGAATGTGGAGTACGGAGTGTCAAGACACTATTCTCTCTGACTACCTTGCTTTCGTGAAAAATCGTAAAACTATCAAAAATATATATTTATTAAAAAAAAAAATGACGCTTCAAAATTGCCTTTCAGGGAAATCAACGTCTTGACTCACAAAATCACGTCACATCCTAAGTAAACTGTTGTGTGGACTGAACAAATACTGAATAGTTTGGATTCCAATTTCGTTTCAACGATATATATTGTACTATTGTCATACGATTAACCACATATTTTCATTGTATTCATCTATCAATTTTTTTCTAAAAAAATTATTTATTTGCTTATTAAATAGGAAGCCAACGTTGTGTATAATATTATTGCAAATTAAAAACTTCTATGGTAGTAATTGTATACCTTACTTACAGGCTAACTCTTTTTTTTTTTTAAACTTCACGCTGTATCCCGCATATAGCACGGTAGGCAAAGGGAACTAGAGAACCTAGTGTTAAGACACTCCATTCTCTTTCAACAATTCCGTTGCCCACTTTCCGCCGAATTGAGGCATTGCGTGTTGAGTGGCGGAACTCAACGCCGCGCTTTGCCTTTTTACCAAATCCAAGAAATGAAAATACTAAATTTTACATTTCCTGGAGTGGGAATCGAACCCACAACCTGGCGCATTTACAGTCGCACGCTTGTGCCTCTGCGCCACGACAGGCTAACTCGACATGCTTAATATAATTACATTATACAAAAAAATAAAAAAATAAACAGTTCGAACAACAACAAAAAAGGAAGTTCTCAATTACGCTGTTTTTTATGTCTGTTACCGTATTTTTTATTGGGTGAGCCTCTGCTGTAGTCGCAATTAAATTTGTTTAAGATCTGACGACCAGTAGAAATTAAAGTTTTCATTTCTTGGGTTTGATAACAAGGCAAAGCGCGGCGTTGAGTTCCGCCACTCAGCATGCAATGCCTTAATTCGGCGGAAATTGGAACGGAGTGTCTTAACACTAGGTTCCCTCTGCCTACCCTGCTATATGCGGGATACAGCGTGAAGCTTTCTATTTTTCAAGTTTTTTCCCTTACATATTCCCTATTCCAATACAACCAATACACTTGAATTACCAAAGTTAAATGAGACCGTAATAAGGATATAAGATTATATAAGAAATTATATCACACATTGCAGAATGCTATTAAAACTTCAGTAGTAATTTATTTTTCGACCCCAGCGGTAACTTTTAATGATGTTAGCCGAGTATTTTGGTTGGGTTACTTAGAATTTTTTTTGTTTCTTACTTTTAATGTATAACGAAATAGGCAGGAAGTACCTATTATCAAGACCCTCCGTTCACTATTTTTCGTCTTTGTGTGATGAGTGGCGGAATTAAACGCCGTTCTTTATCTTAGCAGGGTATATAAATGGATAAAGCGTACCCAGAGTAAGAATCAACCCTGCAGGCTTCGTGTTTACAGTCAGATCCTATACTAAAACGTCACAATTACTTATCCCTAATATTATTCACCAAATCATATTTTTTATTTAATTTTATTGATACAGTGGGACTGTAAATGATGTTGGTTTTGGGTTCAAACTCGGAGGGGTCTCGAATTTCAGTTATTATTTTTCCATTCTGACGTCCTTAAGGTTTATCTTTCTTCCTGTGAGAAGAAAAGAGTGTCTTAACTCAACGTTCTCTCTCTCTTCCCTATCAAGTGAGAAAAAGCAGAAAGATGTTTAAAGTACAATTTCAGTAATAACATAGTATTGATTGCTTACAAAAAAAGACAAAGTTCTCAATTTGACAGTATATATTTATTACGTGCGCATTATTTTGTAATGGGTAAACCAATTTTGATGACGCTTGCTTAAATTATAGCTGGTGCTTTTGATATGGTCCCATTTAAATTAAGATCTTACTAGTAATTTTTGAGTTATTCGTAATATTTTATTTTTATCAGTATTATTGTTTGTTAAAAACATTTTTTTATATATATTATATTAAGCTTTTTATAGTATAGATTTGTTCTCAAAAAGTTCATACAACAGTTGGTGAGTTGTAAAATTAAAATGATATCATAAGGTCCGCAGCTAAACGGAACATGTTTAACTTTTTTAATTTAAAACTTTTGTTCATACTTTCCAATCAAAAAAATCATGTTAAAGAATCAAAATGAATATTTTTTTGGTACTTCTTTGAAGAAATACTTTTTTATGACAGAAAAGACTACACGTGAGTGGTTGTGGGTTCGATTCCCACTCGGAGTACGATTATATTTAAAATAATTTGTAGTTCTCATATTTGGTAAGATAAAGCGCGGCGTTAAGTTAAAATGAAATGTTTGTAATTCAGATAGAGATTTTTCCCTGTGAGGGGACGGGGTTAGAATACAATTTCCCTCCGCCGCTGGGTAGCGTCCCGTAAGAGACGAGTGTCCCAGTAGTTTGGTGGTAGGAGGTTCGTCCGTCGTTCCGTCTAGCTCGCGAACACTATCATGTCAAAGACGAACCGCCAAATATCTTATGATGTGTTCTCTGTCTCTGATGTGTTCCGGTTCGATGGCATGTAAGCCAGGTTTTCCCCTTTCCCACCCACCCTTTCCCCAAAATGTGGTGGTTCCGATAGCGGACCACTACATTGTACCCCCCCTTCCATCTGTATCTTCTAGGTTGGCAACGCATCTACAACATCCCTGGTGTTGTAGATGTTCATGGGCAAAGGTAACCACTTACCATCAGGTGGTTCTTTGCCATCCGTTATCCATAAAAAAAAAAGAGAACAGAGTGCCTTGGTAATAGGTTCACTCTACTATGAGACTAAAGCGTGAAGAAATAAACAATAATCTTTGTTTTTCATATAGGTTCAGTGTCAGTGTTGTCTATTTGATTTTCACTAGAGTACATATTTAACCATATCGTTATTTTTTACCTGTCGCCTGTCGTGGCGAAGATGCGGTAAAAAACATGAAGCTCAAAAAAAAATAACATACATACATAACTTCACGCTGTATCCCGAATATAGCAGGGTAGGCAGAGGGAACCTAGTGTTATGACAGACCGTTCCCCACTTTCCGCTGGATTGATGCATTGTGTGCTGATTGGCAGAACTCAACGCCGCGCTTTGCCGTTGTACCAGATCCAGGAGACGAAAATACTACATTTCCTGGTGTGGGGATCGAACCTACAACCTGTCGCGTTTACAGTCGCACGCTTGTGCCTCTGCGCCACGACCGGCGTAGGAACGTTTATATTTCTCACTCCCCTGGTCATTATATTTTTGACTGACTGACTTTGTACACTCTGCAATGGTATGGCTTTATACTATGATGTAAGTAAAGAACTGATCAGCAAATATGTTATATTGAAGGATTTTCTATTACCTTATAATATCTCTGTCTAGTTTATCTCCGGTGCTTCATACGGAACGGTTATTAATTTCAAATATTCCTTATATTACTGTAGAGAGCTTCCTAGCGGAGTGGGACAGTGTTTGATTGTAAACGCGATTGGTTGTAGGAATGATTATATATAAATTATTTTCATTTAATCGCTCTGATAAGACATAGCATGGCGTTGAGTTTCGCCTCAACACATAATGTCTCAATTTGTCTTTATTTCTAATGCATGTTTTGCACTAAATACTAAACTGTACAGCTATAGATCAAGAAATTCATTCTCAATTTTGCGCGGTTTCAATTTTACAGACATCGCGTTTTAATGGGCTAATCCTTACTGAAGCTAATAAATTTTCCCCTAAAATGGAATCGAACCCGCAACTGCATTAGAAAGTTAATAAGGTATACTTTTATTTAAAATACAAATTTTGTGTGATCTAACAAAATTCCAACATAAAAAGAAGCAATTGCGATCCAAATTAAATCTTATCCTGATTGAAATAATAACGTATTTTATTTATTATTTATTGTGTCAACACACTCCGCTCTCCACTTCCAGCTGAATTCGACACATTATATTGAGTGTCAGAACTCAATGCCGCGCATTTCGTATCAAGGTAGCTAAACTCAACGCTACGCTTTGCCGTACCAGAGCGGAATAACGAAAATAATTTTAATATGATCCTCTATTATTTTAAAGGCCGGCAACGCACCTGTAGCTCCTCTGGTGTTACACGGGGCCGTGGGCGGCGGGGATCACTTACCATCAGGTGACCCGAACGCTCGTTTGCCTTGTCCTTTCCATAAAAAAAAAAAAAAATCCTCCAAGAGGGCATCGAACCCACAACCTTGCGTTTACAGTCACAATGGTTAATAAAATAACACTTTGCAAAATATTCTTTTCAATTGTCATCGTCATGTAAATAAAAAATTAAGTTCCAGATTAATTCCAAAGAATTTCCTAGAGATCCCGGCACTCAATCTTTGTTTGAATACGACCTATCTTGAAATGCCTTTGTAGATTTAACAAAAACCTAAATTCGATTTGAGTGTATTGTACTGTTGATTGCCACTCAGACTGTATATTTTTTACATAGGTCTCTTTATGTAATAAATTATTGTAAATTTTACGATTTTTTTTATGATTTTTGACAAAAATAAATAAAATAGGTAGCTTCAAGTTTTTACCAACATAGTAGTATCAATATGTTTAGAAAACGTATAAAAAAATGTACGCAGCGGGACTCGAACCTGCGCCTCTTGGAAACTGTCCAAGCGTTCTGACTACTAAGCCATGAGTTCTTAATCCAGCTATAACAAAACAAGTTGTAACAAAGGTATAAAAATTTCGACGCGGCCGGATGTAGAACTTACCTATATACATACATAGCTTCACGCTGTATCCCGCATACAGCAGGGTAGGCAGAGGGAACCTAGTGTTAAGACACTCCGTTCCCTACTTTCCGCTGAATTGAGGCATTATGTGCGAGTGGCGAAACTCAACGCCGCGCTTTGCCTTGTTACCAAACCTAAGAAATGAAAAATTCCATTTCCTGGAGTGGGAATCCAACCCACAACCTGTCGCGTTTACAGTCGCACGCTTGTACCTGTGCACCACGACAGGCGTTAATGATGACAGATCACTTTACTATATTTTCAGGTTTCTTTTTTTTGTATGATTATTCTAAGTATAATATAAGAATTTTCATATATTTTACGCGAGACTAAATTAAAAAAAAAATGTTCATAAATTATCATTAATATTACATATATTTGTAGCGCCAGTCGTGGCGCAGAGGCACAAGCGTGCAACTGTAAACACGACAAGTTGTGGGTTCGATTCTCACTCCAGGAAATGTAAAATTTTAGTGTTTTATTCTTTTTCCTTTTCTATTTCATGGGTTTGGTAACAAGGCAAAGCGCGGCGTTGAGTTCTGCCACTCAGCGAGCAATGCCTCAATTTGGCGGAAAGTGGTGAAATGACTGCCTTAACACTAAGTTGTCAGGTTCCCTCTGCCTACCCTGCTATATGCGGGATACAGCGTGAACTTAAAAAAAAAAAATTCATCTACATACAAAACATATAATAAACGATATGCTTATATAGAAAATACCATTTACTTTAAGAATTAAATACAAACTGACCTCCGAGAACCCAGTGTCGATATTGGAGGAACGTCACGTAAGAAAACGAGGACTCCCTTGAGGGAATGTATGAAGGGGTTAATGACAGTGAATGAAAGACTTAGCGAACTTCAATTTGAAGCTATCTTGACAGAGGGTTAGTCT
>JAKGSA010000939.1:1922-50198 GCA_033558755.1 Philaethria dido | reverse complement strand
TCATTACTACATAACAATAAAGCAAATGAAAAGGAATATATTTCACTTAAGCTAAAGCAGCTTCACGCTTTATCCCGCTAAGGAGGGTAGTCAGAGAGAACCTGGTGTCAAAACATTCTGTTCCCCATTCTATCGACTAAGTAGCGGAACTCAACGCCGCAAAATGCATTATATTATTAGACAAATGCACATAGATTTTAGCTTAACACAATGGATCTCCAAAAAGAAACGTTCCAATTTACTGAATGACACTATCACGGGAATAGTTTTATTTAAGCAACTCTTTTTACTGACAGATGCATAGAAATTAATTTTGCAAAGAAAAAAAAAATTTAAATTATTTTCATTTCTCCACTCTAGAACTTTAAGACAAAACACGGCGTTGCGTTCCACCACCTAACAAATGTCTAATACCGTCAGATAGCGGAGACTAGATTGTCCTACTTTTAGTTCTCTCTCTGACAATCCTGCTATATACGGGATAAAGAGAAGCTTCAAAAATATAGAAAAGACAGGATACACAGTACATACAAGGCACTCAGTGGAACGGTCAAAAAATATAATTATTCCATGCTTATGTCAGTTTTAAAGATTCCCCGACAGCGCCTATTGAATTTATTCATTCGCTTGATTGTAAATTGAAAATGGATCTGCAATGCAAATTGGATCTCGAATCTGAAGATAACGGAATTATATTGTTGGTAAAACCCGATTTTTTTTTGTAAATTTTATTTTACACTTGCCTCTATTAAAATGTCTTTATAGTTATTTTTTGTGGGTAGATCTAAAGAATACAGTGTTAATATAGTGTTAAGAACATAGTAAATTCTTAAATTTCTGCCCAGTTTTAGAGATATTGCGAGTTGCGATGGCGGAACTTAGCACTAGGTTCTCAGGTTCTCTCTGCCTAAATTGATGATTTTGTCAGTCAAAATCCAAAATGTCCGCCAAACTGATGAAGCCTGTAAAAGAAAATTTAAACTTTAATCATCGCTTATAAGGTAATATTCATAAATACTTCATAAGTTATTTAACAAGCAGAAACATTTTTTAAAAGATAGAAAATTTAATGTTAAGACACTGTACTTATTAAATCCTTTATAGCGTTTGGCGCTCCGTTCTCTCTGACTACCCCGCTAGGGATAAAGCGTGAAGGTAAGTAAGTAAGTAAGTACTTTACAACCATTCCCTTAGTGGATATCGAACTCACAACCAACGAGCTTACATTTCCACTGCACCATAATAACGTTAACTTTTCATTATATTAAATTGTACTATGAAAAAGGATTTTCATTTAATTTTTCCTCTAGAACCAGTAGTCTCGGCTGAGGACGTCAACCGTCTGTCCACTTAATTTCGTTGTACTGACGTGTTGCATACGTAAGTGTCTTATAGTCGTATATCATTACATTAGTACGTGAAGGAAAAGCTATGTATGTCTTTTTAACCGACTTCACAAAAGAAGGTTCTCGATTTACTGTGTTTTTTATGAGTACATACATACATAGCTTCACGCTGTATCCCGCGTATAGCAGGGTAGGCAGAGGGAACCTAGTGTTAAGACACTCCGTTCTCCACTTTCCGCCGAATTGAGGCATTGCGTACTGAGTGGCGGAACTCAACGCCGCGATTTGCCTTGTTACCAAACCCAGGAAATGAAAATACTACATTTCCTGGAGTGGGAATCGACCCCACACCTTGTCGCGTGCGACTGCACGCTTGTGCCTTAGCGCTACGACAGGAGCACTAGCTATCATATAAAGAATAGTCATCAAAATTAGTTCATCCACAAAAAAGTTATTGGTAATAACCTCTTCCTTTTTGAAAGACGGTTAGAAAAAATAATAAGAATCTATTTATTAATAAGAGCCGGTAAAACCTAAGTATACATTGAAATTGTGTGATTCATACGTTATCCACGTTCGCCTCAACGATATGAAAATATTGTTTTTGCATTTAAATGGGTTCATTAATTTATATAATATTTTTATTAAAATTTGCTTGTACGCTGTTGGCGTTTAAATATCAATTTAGTGTTATGACCTAATATTTGTAAGTGAATTGAGTGTTTTTGGGGCTTTTTTATGGGAAATGATGTATGTTTTTTGTAACATAAAATAAGAGAAGGTATATTTTAATATTTTAAAGTGCTACGTACGCTTAGGAGAGCAGAGAGAGAGAGAGAGAGAGAGAGACAAGTCCATGGATTCACCATGCGTTTGCCCATCGCGTTGCAGAGAAAGAAGTTTGAGTTTGGGCCCCTTTAAAATGCGCATTAACGTTCACCTCCACTGTCCGCGCTCTTCTCTCTACGTAACAAAATATGACAATATCCTTACTCGTTCTATCTTCTAAATACATGGTAAAAATATATTAAAATGTTGAAGATCTGTTAGTAGATTATAAAGAGATTTCGCTGTTATACCTTTCGCATCTACCTCTACTGCGTCCTGGTCAGTTCGTCGGTAAGTTGGAACTACTTATTCACCTTGAAATGGTAATCTTTTGGCATATCTGTTTCCAAATATTTTGAATCAAGCACGGTGTTAATATCTGTCATCTTAGAACAGCATCTATAAATATTGCAGTCAGCAAAGCGAAGAACGAAGGGATTATCGAAATATGTTTTTTATGTAGTTTTCAATATAAATTAAAGCTAAGTGCTTCAAAGTAGATTTGAGTGAAAATAAATAAATAAATTTATATTATTTTTTTTTATTTTATATTGTTTTATACAATTTTATATATACGTTACTATATATTTTTATAGTTATTTATGTAAGCTTGCATGTAATTTATAGATTGTAAATTTTTAAGCAAGTTTATTATATTAAAAAAATATTAATATCATTTGTACGCCAACCAATCTATATCTCTGCACATTATTTTCTTTTCCATGGTAGGGGTTGCCTGGAAGAGATCACCTGTGGTGATAAGGCCGCCTTTACGCCAAAATTTTACTTACTTCTTTTGTTTTTCTTTTTGTTTTTGTTATAATTGTTGTTGGTGTAATAAAGAATAAAATAAATAAATAATTTATTGCAATAAAAATTAAGTTAGTCTCTATCTCAGTGTAAGGACAGTATCTGACTGTATAAGCGATTGGTTGCAGGTTTGATTCCTATTTGCTGGAATGAATGTGTTAATATTTAGTATTTTCATTTCCTGGGTCTGGTAACAAGGCAAAGCGCAGCGTTGAGTTTCGCCACTCAGCACGCAATGCCTCAGTCCAACGGTAAGTGGGGAACGGAATTGTTAAAAGAGAACGGAGTGTCTTAACACTAGGTTTTCAGGTTCCCTCTGCCTTTCCTGCAGGTTTCCTGTCAGGTTTACCTGCTATATGCGGAATACAGCGTGAAGCTAAAAAAAAGGATAATTTGATTATGTCTGGTAAGATAAAGAGCGGCATTGAGGTCCGGTTGCCACAGACATAGAAATATCTCGAATTCGAGCAAAAAGCAGAGAACAGAGTGTCTTGACACTATTTTCTCTGACTACCCTACTATGTGGGATGAAGAGTGAAGTGAAGTTAATTCTTTTCCATTACACTTTACTTTTCATCCCAATTCATCACTCATATTTTATGAGAATCTAGTAACATGTATATGATTCATGATTTCGACTTTTGGCTTATTTAGAATCGTGATTCAGATTTTAATCAAAAAGAAAACAGACTTCAAATAAAATATAAAAAAAAGTTTGTCCAAATGAGAACCGCCTTCTTTTCAGCCGGTTAAAATAAATGGTTTGTATGTATGCATGTATGCATGTGTTTGACATACACTTATATAAACTAGTGTTCCTGTTGACGCGTTAATAACGCGTTGTCTTTAGTAATGTATATGTCACTTTATATAAACATGAATTTCAAACCATAGTAGTGTGTGTAACATGTATTTTATTTAATATACTTTTTATGCATTATTTAAAAAAAAAATTGCATTTTGCATTTCTTGGCTATATAAACTATAAGTGTGCCAAGTTTCATGCTCTTTCGTCCACGTAATTTTCGTAAAATGGGGTCCAAAATTCCCGTATCAATATATACATATATTCTACGGTTTTATTAGTATTCTTTAAAAACTTGCCAGCCCACAAATGAGTTTCAACCCACAATCTCATCTCCCTTGATAGGTCCCAAAGGACTTAATACAACAGCTATAACTTGTTATTCGTGTGACATACGAAATAGTCTTGGTGGTCTTTGCCTCTAGAGGTTGATAGACCATAGGTTCATTTACTACGTATATATATATATATATATATATATATATATATATATATATATATATAGTAGAGATATAAAGTAGACTAAGTTATTTCTTATAACATCAGCTACCTGCCAGTAAAAGTCCCGTCAAAATCAGCCATTTCAGACAAGAGATTAAGAGGAATGATAAATATTTATATTATTTTCAATTTCCCACTCTGGTAGGACAAAGCGCAGCGTTTAGTTCTGCTACTCAAAAGACATGCCTCAGGTGAAAAGCAAAGAATGACGAGTGTCTTGACACTAGACAGTCTCTGAGTACTTACATATTTTGACTAAATGTTTAAATTAATTCCGCCAAAAAGCCAAAATTTACAAAATAACTAAAAAATGGAATACGACGTGATATATAATTAGTTTAGTTAAGAAAAAAAGCATTTTCACACTTTATTATCATAGCTTCCGCATATACTGGCAGTTTGGGTAGCGCCAGAATTTAAGACATTGCGTGTTAAGTATAATTTAAATATAATCATTCCCTCGAATAGGAATCGAACCCACAACTAATTGTATTAGCAATCAGACGCTGAACCACTGCACCATAATGGTCTCTTAACACATTTTTTTTCAACTTCATTTTATATCCTGTACATAGCAGTATAAGCAGAGGGAACCTGAGAATCTAGTGTTAAGACACTCCGTTCTACTATGACTTCCTATTTCCACTTTCCGCTCAATTAAGGCACTGAGTGCTGACCGAGTGTTAGCGGGACTCAACGCCGCGCTTTGCCTTGTTAATAGAGTGAGGAAATGAAAAATATTAGAAATTAATTATTGTAATGTGTTGTGAAAAAAATTGTGTTTTCTTTTTCTTGAGTGGGAATCGAACCCACAACCTGTCGCGTTTACAGTTACACGCTTGTGCCTCTACGCCACGACTGACTTCAATATGAGAAGAACACATATATGTATGAGAAGTGAAAAATGAAATGAGGTGTTGAAGCAAGAATTTCTCTTCATATACGTTATAGGGATAATTATAGTAACGATGGTCATTTGTACCGTAAACGTGGCCTATTTTATCGACTATAATAACATCATAGGCCATTGTGGCGCAGTGAATCAGTAAACATGATTGGGTGTGGGTTCGATTCACACTCGGAGTATTATATTGAAATTCTTTCATGTAACCACTCTGGTAAAACAAAAAGCGACGTTGAGTTCCGCCACTCAATACGCAATGTACCGAATTCAGATTCAGATAGTAGAGAGTGTCTTGATTCTAGGTTCTTCCTAGATTATGCTTATCATCGTATGGCATATGTAATGTGTTATAATTTGTAGAATAGGATTATTTTCAATTTCAACGTGCGGCGTTGAGTTCCGCCACTTAATACGCAGTGTCTTGAATTAGGGCGGAAAGCGGTAGAGTTTTTTAGCTCTAAGCTCTCTGACTCCTCTGCTGTTAAAAACGTGATGCTGAACTGAAAAACATAGCTATTATATAAAAAAATATTTAATTTTTTAATAAAAAAACACTTGTCATAGATACCTCTTATCACAACGAAACGAATAATTGGTTTATTTAGGCACTGCCTTATTCATCCCTTTAAATTTATTATTATAAGTACATTTGATTTTGTTTCCCTTGCGAATGATAATTTATTATAAACTCTATTGTGGAAGGTTAATTGGCTTTTATTTGTATTACGTATTTAAATGTTGAAATCATCATTTAATTTTAAACGCGATTGGTTGGGGGTTCGATTCCACCTCAGAGAAATTATTATATTAGCTTCGCGCTGTATCCCACATATAGCAGAGTAGGCAGAGGAAACCTAGTGTTAAGACACTCCGCTCTCCACTTTCCGCCGAATTGAGGCATTGCATGCGGAGTGGTGGAAGTCAACGCCGCGCTTTGCCTTGTTACCAAACACAGGAAATTAAATTACCATTTCCTGGAGTGGGAATCGAGCCCACAACCTGTCGCGTTTACAGCTGCACGCTTATGCCTCTGCGCCACGACATGTAAAGAGAATTAAGTGTCAAGACACTCTGTTCTCCATTATCCTTAAAATATTACGTATTGGCTTACGAAACTTAATGCCTCGTTTTGTTTTATCAGAGTAAAATTAAATGAACTTAAATATAATCATTTTAATTTGGGTATCGAACCTGTAACCATCGCTGTTACAGTCAGATTGAGTGTGAAAACTTTAAAATGGCATGTATCCTCCTTAAGGAGTGCACGGACGCACTAAGAAAGGAATTCTTGATATTCCTTTTTTTATTGTTAACGGATGACAAACGAGCAGAAGTACCACCTGATGGTAAGTGGTTACCTTTGTCCATAGACATCTACAATACCAGAGGATTTGTAAAAGCGTTGCCTACCTAGTGTTCAGATGGGAAGGAGAGGAAATAATGTAATGGCCGGAACCACCACATTCTGGGAAAAGGATGGGTAGGAACAGGGAAAACCTAGCTTACATGTCATCGAACCGGAACACATCATAAGATATTTAGCGGCTCTATGAAAACGGTATTTTAGGCTTTACCATCTTCACAAACAAAGACACAAGCTACAACTAGTATAACAATAAATCAACTCAAAACAATATTCAATTAACAATTAATAATACGTAACAACATAACTAATGTACCAACATTAGATATTCCGAACAGGCACTATGAGACACTCAGTGCTCGCTGGCAATAAATCCACGATTATCAGTCAATTCGTAATTATTACGCGGATATACATATTAATGAAGTGCGAATTGGGTACATTTGCATAAACCTATCAAATTACTTAGATTAATCTCTACTTTACATATAATGCTTTTTTTTATTTTATAAGGTAATTTTGACTTAGAGACTAATTGTGACGCAGAGGCACATGACTGTAAACATGACAGGTTGTGGGTTTGATTCCCAATCCGGGGAATGAAAACAGTAGATATTTATAATGATTAACATATAATATTTTCATTTCCTGGGTTTGGTAACAAGGCAAAGTCGTCCTAAAGTTTTGTCACCCAGCATGTAATGCCTCATTTCGGAAAGTTGGAAACGGAAATCTTAAGAGAACGGAGTGTCTTAACATTAGGTTTTCCATTTTTCTCTGCTTAAAAAATATATTTTTCTATCTCCTGCACGTACTGTAGAGGCTGAATTAGTTATTTCAAAAGGTGCAGGTTCTAATCAGGTTATAATTATGCATAGCATAGAAGTGTAATCACAGAGGACCTAGTGTCAAGGCACTTTATCCTCCATTTTTCGCCTGAATACGTGATATTATGTGTTAGTGGCGGTATTAAACGCTGCGCTTTATTCTACCAAAGCGAAGAAACGAATTATTTAAATATTATATTTTAAAATAATTAAATAATTTTTAAATACCATCATTCGCTGAGTGCTAAACGAACTGAAAATGGAAATCGAATCGAATCGTTTACAGTCGCTGTTCCACTGCGCCAATGGCACAAAATAGTTTAGACTTACGGTATTACATACATACATACATAGCTTCACGCCATATCCCGCATATAGCAGGGTAGGCAGAGGAAACCTTGTATTAAGACACTCCGTTCCCCACTTTCCGCCGAATTAAGGCATTGCGTGCTGAGTGGCGGAACTCAACGCCGCGCTTTGCCTTGTTACCAAACCCAAGAAATGAAAAATTCCATTTCCTGGAGTGGGAATCAAACCCTCAACCTGTCACGTTTACAGTCACACGCTTGTGCCTCTACGCCAAGATAGGCCTCAGTATTAGTATATGAAATATATTCAAAGTGAATTCGGCAAAGCGAAACCTCACTTTACTGATTAAACATCAACAGTGTTACAGAATTAATTGTCTTGTTTTCTTTGTTGGCGATCATTTGCAATTCAAATCCAGCGGCGTCTTGTCCAAGCTTGTTGGGACGAATTCATGACCTTACCCCTAAGTGATCGATCTAGAGGAGCTGGATTTTCAATTGTTACCTTATGGCTCAGTGGTTATGTTTAGTGCTTTTTCAGCTTCAGGCTTTATCTCGGTAGATAGAGGGAACATAGTGTCAAGACACTCTGTGATCCTCTTTCAGCTGAATAAATGAATTCGAGATAGTGCGTGTTGAGTTGCCGATCTCATCGTCACGCTTAATCTTATTAAAGAAGGGATTGTTAAATAATGGCTATTTTTTAATACATTTCTTTTTTAATTAATAAACTTATTTAATGAAATTAATGGTTTCAGATTTAGTATAATGTATAAACAGAAAGTAAGAAGCTCCGCCTCTTGTTTGCTTTGCTCGCCAACTCTCTTGCAATGATCAAAAAATAAAAGATTGATCGGTAATAACACACATAATTATAAAAAAAATAAAAACCCGACTGCACCAATTCTTCAAATTTAGGAAGTAAATACAAATAGAGTAAGCTATAAAAGCTAGTTATGTGTTATATATTTGAAATGTGCTAACTAAATTCTTACATTTGAGACCCGACACGGTACCCATCAACGACTTTTTGTTTTTATTTCGGACGTAATTGCCTCTAGAGGGCGCCATATTGAATTAAAAGTGACGCCACATATCTAAGAACACTTGGAGTATCAATACCTATTTAACGTCACCTTAATTATGTAATTCGGTCTAGGGGTTTGGAAGATATGAGATAATAAAGAATATTACAAACATACATGATATGCGCGAAAAAAATAACCGTCTTCTGACAGTCGGGTAATAAAAAAGAGATCCATTTCATTTAGAGTTTCAATTTTGATATTTGTCTGTCGTGGCGCAGAGGCACAAGCGTGCGACTGTAAACACAACATGTTGTGGGTTCGATTCCCACTCCAGGAAAATGTAAAATTTAGTAATTTCATTTCCTAGATTTGGTAACAAGGCAAAGCGCGGCGTTGAGTTCCGCCACTCAACACGCAATGCCTCAATTTGGCGGAAAGTGGGAAACGGAAATTTTGAAAGAGAACGGAGTGTCTTAACACTAGGTTCTCTGGTTCCCTCTGCCTACCCCGCTATATGCGGGATACAGCGTGAAGTTAAAAAAAAAAAATTGATATTTAATTATTACCCTTGCATTATTTATGAAATAGCTTACTATAATGCCACATTGGCGTCTTTTTCGGCTATTTCTAGTTCCATACTTATAAAGTTGATTACTTTCTTCACGATATGCTATATAAAGTCTAGACAGGTTTTCGTATCAAAATTTTAAGTAGCCAATTGAATATTGTGATTGAATATTACAAGTTCAGACGATTATTAATAAATATTATACAACTTCGAGCTGTGAATTAATTTTGTTTCGAAATCTATTCTTCTATTCTCTCTCTCTCTCTCTTCATCTATTAATCTAAAAATAATAAAAAATTATCACCTCATACAAGACTGTATTTACAACCAACTTCAAAAAAGGATGAAGTTCTCAATTTGGCTATAGTTTTTTGTGTATTACCGCATATCTTTTTACTGGATGATTTTTTTTTAGCTTCACGCTGTGTCTTGCATATAGCGGGCTAGGTAGAGGAAACCTTAGAATCTAGTATTAAGACGCTCCGTTCCTCACATTCCGCCGAATTAAAGCATACTGGATGGACTTTCCTTATATGATTCTATGCTTTCATATGGTCCCATTTGAATTCAGTAAAGATCAGATAATTTGTTTTTGAAATATTCGTAATAATCTTGAAGTTGCTTTTCTTTTGTTATTAAAATCTTATTTTTTTGTAAACGTCTTATGTTATATATATTGATACTAAATATTTTTATAATAACTTTACATAGTGATACGATTTTTTATCCCCATAAATCTCCCGCTTTATATGGCATGGCATAGATTTTTTTAGCTTCATGCTGTATCCCGCATATAGCAGGGTAGCCAGAGGGAACCTGAGAACCTAGTGTTAAGACACTCCGTTCTCTTTCAACAATGCCGTTCCCCAGTTTCCGCCAGACACGCTGTGTCACATTTCTTGTTAAATAGCACTCAATGCCGCATTTTATTTTACTAGAGTCAGAATGAAATAATATTTGTTTGTTAAACATAATTTATACAAACATATAGCAAGTTGTAACGCCTGTCGTGGTGAAGAGGCACAAGCGTGCGACTGTATACGCGACAGGTTGTGGGTTCGATTCCCACTCCAGGAATTGATTTTTTTTTCTTGTGTTCGGTACGAAGCGCGGTGTTGATTTCCGGCAAGCGGAAAGTGGGGGACGGAGTGTCTTAACACTAGGTTCCCTCTGCCTACCTTACTATATGCGGGATGCATCGTGAAGCTATGTATTTATGCATTATAAGTATTCAGAAGACTTAGTGTTAAGACACTCCGTTCTCCATTTTATAATCACAGTCATAGTTGAAGAACTTTTCAAAAGATTTTCAAATAGATACAATGGATTTTCAGTGCAACAAAAAAAAAGAACAAAAAATATATTTCAGTTAAGCTTAAAAGGTTTTAAAAAGGCTTTGTTAAGTTATATATAAATAACGAAATCAATATTGAGTAAAATTATTTTGTACGGAGTATCTTTATATAGCTAGCTGTTTTGTATTGAAAGGCTAAATTGGCAGACTGAAATTCAGTATATTTTGATTTAAACTGGGAGTTAAGGCTCTCCTTTTAGTTGTCATATTATTATAGCAGCTTCACGCTTTATTCTGCTTAGCAGGGTAGACAGAGTGAACCTAGTGTTAGGGCACTCCGCTCACCGCTTTCCATCCGAATTTGAGACATTGAGTGTCAATGGCGGAACCTAACGCCGCATACATACATACATACATAGCTTCACTCTGTATCCCGCATATAGCAGGGTAGGCAAAGGGAACCTAGTGTTAAGACACTCCGTTCTCCACTTTCTGCCTTTTCAAGCATTGCCTGCTGAGTGAACGGTCTCAAGGCCGCGCTTTGCCTTCTTACCAAACCTAGGAAATTAAAATATTAAACTTTACATTTCCTGAAGTGGGAATCGAAGCTACAACCTGTAGCGCTTATAGTCGCACGCTTTAAATATCATTACTCCCAGAGAGAATCGAATCCACAACCAATCGCATTTACAGTCAAACTAAAACATTGTCTTCCTTCTAGTATTAGGTCTCTATCTAATAAACATTTGTCACGATTTAAAAATCTATAAATAAAATGGTAGCCAGTCAATGGTGGAACTCAACGCCCGATTATATCTTACCAGAGAATATAGTATATATATGTACTTTTACTCTGAGTGGGAATCGAACCCACAACCAATTGCGTTTACAATTAAATGATGTCCCACTGCACTACGATGGTCTTACTTTAGTTCAATTACCTAAATTAATATGAACTGTAATAATCTATCAAATGCAGGATAAAATAGTTATAAAGCTATATTAGCTGATAGTCATATTAGGTAATTATATTTAATTTAAATTTATTATATTTATAAGAGGCCGCTTTGCACTCAAATTTCAGGCATTGCGTGATAAGTAGCGGAACTCAACGCCGCGCTTTGCCTTGTCAGAGCGGAGAAATATAAATAGGTTCTTGAAGGGTCGGCAACGCGTAAGTGATGCCCCTGGTGTTGCAAGCGTCCATAGGCCACGGTAACCACTTACCATCAGGTGGGCCGTGTGCCTTGTTGCCACTGTCGTGGTATAAAAAAAAAAAGGAAATAAATATAATTTATGAATAACCATTCCCCCGCAATGGGAATTAAACCCACAACCCATCACACTTACAAACATTGTCCCACTGTGCCACGAAGGCCTCAATATTTTTGCTTTTTTAAATTTTATACAGGTACTAAAAAAGTTGTACAAAAATTACTTTTTTACGTAAAAGTATCAAATGGTGGAAAGTTCGTATAATATTACAAAAATATACCTACATATGGCGAAAGCTTGCTAACTTTTAATAGGTGCCCATCCAAAGTCGAACTTTGGGGGTAAATATAATTGTCACCTTGTTGAAACTAATGGTGTATTAGTTTATTGTAATATTTTTAAAACCATAGTAACGTAGTGAGACAATATCTGTTTGTAAACACGGTAATTGTGGGTTCGATTCCCACTCGGGGAATTTTTTTTTTTAGCTTCACACTGTATTTCGCATATAGCAGGGTAGGCAGAGGGAACCTGAGAACCTAGTGTTAAGACACTGTTCCCCACTTTTCGTTAAATTGAGGCATTGCATGCGGAGTGGCGGAACTAAACGCCTCGCTGTGCCTTGTTACCAAACCCAAGAAATGTACATACCAAACTATTGCAAATGAAAATGATTAATTTAAAAAAAAAAAAAAATAGATAGTTTCACGCTTTACCCCGCGTCACAGGGTAGTAAGACTGAACCTCGTGTCAAGATACTCTGTTCGCCGATTTTTGTTCGAATTTCAGGCATTGTGTATTAAGTGACGGAACTTAACGCCGCACTATGTCTTAGAAATGAAAATAAGTCAAATGTGATCTTTTTACCGAGTGGGTTTGGTTGCCACTCGGAGAAACTTTTTTTTATATCTATTAAAAAAAATATAATATATTTAAAAAGATATACAGTTTCACGCTATATCCTGCAAAGCAGGGCAGTTAGGGTAAATGTAATGTCAAGACCCCCGTTCGCCACTTACTGCCCGAATTTGAAACATTGCGTGTTAGGTGGCGGAACTCAACGCTGCACTTTGTCTTGTCACAGCGAAGAAATAAAAATATTTTGAAGGTAACCATTGCCCCAAATGAGAATCGAACCCACAATCACCGCGTTTACAGTTAGATGCTGACCACTGCGCCACGATGGTCTATTATAAACACAATAGATATACTTATATGACCATAACCTGAGCTATATGTTTAATAATTTTGGTAATTGAACTAAAATAGGACAATCGTAATTATTGAGTCCATAGTAGTGCAGTGGGACAGCGCCTGAGTGTAAATGCGATTGGTCGTGTATTCGATTCTCTCTTAGAGCAAAAAATATATTCAAACTATTTCCATTTCTTTGTTCTGGTAAGACAAAATAAGGCATTTATTTCCACCACTGACCAGCCGCTTTTTTATTTATAGTTATTTTAGTTGTGACAAGTGTTGATTATAAAAAAATCTAATACTAGAAGGTGAAACGATGTTTATATTTGACTATAAACGCGTTTGGTTGTGGGTTCGATTCCCACTCAAAGTAATGATTATATGTAAATTTTCATTTCCTCGTCCTGGTAAAACAAAGTGAGCTGAATTCCGCCTCTTAACACGTAATATATCGAATTCATGGAAAACAGTGAACGGAGTGTCATGACACTATCTTAACTCTGGCTACCCTGCTATGCGAGATAAAGTACGAAGTCATAATTATATTTGAAAAGCAATAGACAAAGTAAAAAATACCACATAACGAACAGTGCCTTAAAATCATGCTGAAAGCGGTGTACGGAGTGTCTTAACACTATGTTCTCTGACTGCTCTTCCATGTGAAATAGAGTGTACAATTTAGCAATACAGTTCAGTTCAGTAACAAATTTTCAATTCCAATTTGAGTTTTAGGCATACTTTGTGAGTGTATAAAGTTATCGATATTTTGAGAGCACTTGAAATTCTAACTCGATTTGTTTTTCAATAGTTGAACTGTAGGTGCGAACTCAATTTCGTATGCAAATAATTTCAACTAACAGTTTAGTAGTTAAATATTTAAATATTCTCTTAGAGAATTAAGGCTATCATGGCGCAGTGGGATAGTGTCTGATTAGAAGCGCAGTGATTGCAGGTTCGATTCCCAGTCCAGGGAATGATAATACTATATACCTATTTATAATAATTTATAATCAGTATTTTCATTTCTTTTTTTTTTTAACTTCACGCTGTATCCCACATACAGCAGGGTAAGCAAAGGGAACCTGAGAACCTAGTGTTAAGACACTCCGTTCTCTTACAACAATTCCGTTCTTCACTTTCCGCCAAATTGAAGCATTGCGTGTTGAGTGGCGATACTCAACGCCGCGCTTTGCCTTGTAACCAAACCCAGTAAATGAAAATACTAAATTTTACATTTCCTGGAGTGGGAATCGAACCCACAACCTGTCGCATTTACAGTCGCACGCTTGTGCCTCTGCGCCACGACAGGCATTCATAATTTATTACCAACACATAATAAATTATGTACACAAAAATTATATGAACTATAAAATTGTACGATACTTAAAACCGAACCCTACTTATATGACGTTATAAAACTCAAAAATAGTCGTAAATCCAAAATTTTACAGTCACTTTAAAATAAATTTCTAGAAATAAGAATAATAAATCAACTATAAAGTATAAGTCAAGTTAGTTGGTAAATTTCGTTACTTACTCCGAGACGTATATCTGTATATATATAATAGAAGCCAGTCGGGGGCAGAGGATCAAGCGTGCGACTGTAAATGCGACAGGTTGTGGGTTCGATTCCCACTCTAGGCAATGAAAATATTAAATAATATTTAGCATTTTCATTTCCTCGCTCTAGTAACAAGGCAAATCTCTCAACATGCCATGCCTCAATCTAGCGAAAAGTGGGGAACGGAAATGTTAAAAGAGAATGGAGTGTGTTAACACTAAGCTTGAGGTATAAGACAAGTTAGATGGTAAGTACACTATTTATTCCTAGACGTATATGCCTTGAAATTCTTCGGTATATATATGAAGATATAACTTTTTCAATCATTTTATGCTGTTTCAGGCCTTTTTCCGCTACCCACTTCGTTCTCCATTTTGCGTGGGAATACAAAATGTTATGCTTGAATGTCGGAACTCAGCGCCACGTTATGTCTTACCAGAGCGAAGAAATGAAGATAATTTAGATATGATCATTAACCCAAAAGAGAATCGAGTTTTGAGCCTACAAGCCAAACTTCAGGTAGTAGTTTCGCCTATATGTTGCCTGTTCTTAGTAAAGCAATAGTTGTGGAACGAATTCCCTTATCACGCGTTGCGAACGAGGGCTAGACGGAAAAAATTATGACCAAAAGTTGTAACGACACTTTTTGCTATAGTAGTAAGCGTTGCGGCGTGCGCGTGTTTCTCTGTCTGTCTTTCTCTCTCTCTCTCTCTCGTAGAAAACAAGCCAGTTATTTTCGTTTCGTCCAAAAGGAAAATTTTATTACAATTCCTTCACTAATAGGCAACTTCGTTCCATCCAGGTGTCCCTTGACACCTCTCATCTTTTAAATATCAAAATATTAATAAACACGTCTATATATTAATCTCGTAACTGCCAGATTTGAACACACACTCATCATGTTTGAAGTTAAATATCTACTGAACCACATATGTAAGTACCGGCTTATCCAGTTATCCCTTATATACATAAACTGTAATCGCTTTGTGCAGTTTTCGTCACGTTTCTGTAGTGTTAAAGTAAATAAACAATTCGTCATTACATGTAGTGAATTTATTAAATATATATTACTAGCTATATTCTGCGACTTCCTTTGGACTTTCTCTCATCTTTTCATAGGAATTTCGAGTAATTCTCTGTTAGTGCTGCCCTACACTTCCAAAACCAAATTTCACCCTTCTATGGCCAATAATTTCAAGTGTATGTTGTGTGTTAGTGACCCTGCCTTTTTTACATGTTTAGATAAGAAA
This sequence comes from Philaethria dido, assembly GCA_033558755.1. Taxonomy (NCBI): domain Eukaryota; kingdom Metazoa; phylum Arthropoda; class Insecta; order Lepidoptera; family Nymphalidae; genus Philaethria; species Philaethria dido. The sequence continues at coordinate 34,393 of JAKGSA010000939.1, read as the reverse complement.
AAAAAAATGTTTTTATTTGTTAACTAACATAACCTTTGTACATAAAAGTAAGTGAATAATAAAGTTTTTTTTAATTCTGTGGCATACGATATTTTTTATGTAATCAAAGACAACATAGTATCAAGACACTCTGTTCTCCGCTTTCTGTCCAAATTCAAGACATTACGTGTTATATAGCGGTCCTAAAAGCCGTGCTTTATGTTAACAGAACATGGAAATAAAAAAAATAAAAAAATATAATCACCCCCGAGTGAGAATTGAATTCACAACAAGAGTGATAACAGACGCTCTCACACATTCTTTTTTTGTTTTTTTTTAGCTTCACGCTGTATCCCGCATATAGCAGGGTAGGCAGAGGGAACCTAATATTAAGACACTCCGTTCCCCACTTTCCGCCGAATTGAGGCATTGTTTGCCGAGACATTTCCTGGAGCAGGAATCGAGCCCAAAACCTGTCGCGTTTACTCACGCTCGTGCCTCTGTACCACGACAAGCGCATTTTTTTTTTGATATTATTTATCTAGTAACAACAATTATAGTTTAAAACACAGTGCGTAATTAAAAAAAATACAAAATTAATTTAACACCGGTTAAGTTTGAAAGTCAAATTGACCTAGTACTTAGTCGACACTTCAGTCTTGCGAACGAGTTTTTCGTGAGACTGCAAGTTAAACTCGACTCACCTTTGAGAATGGGCAGTGTTAAAATTTTAAATTTCCACCACAGTATGCAGTAAAATATCCAAGTACGCAACTTTTGTGATTCTGAATTTGATTTTTCGTTAGTATAAAGAATTGTACTAGATTATCACTATTTACAGTTGAAATAAAATAATCATAATAAGTGGGGATCGGACATCTTAAGAGAAAGGAGTGTCTTAACACTCTGTTTTTTTCTTTTTTTTTTAAGTACATATATATAAAAACTTACACAACAATTTTAGTACTAAACTATTTTACAATAATATATTTTATTTTGCTAATTAACAACATAAGTTGATTTTATTACATGAAAGTGGGTATTTCAAAAGCAATACTATTTATCATTGTTACCGATAATGTTCTATTGTTGCCTTTGCCTGCCGTGTTATGTGGATACAGCGTGAAGCTAAGAAAAATGATAAGAATATTTGCATTTATAACGGAATTCGAAAAAGAAAAAGACTGTCAATAGTCTATGTTACTTCATGACTTTTTACTGGGTGAACAAATTTTTATAATTCTTTTGTTTATATGATAGCTAGTGTAAAGACACTCCGGTCTCCATTTTCCGTCCGAATTTGAAACATTCCGTGTTAAATAGTAGAACTGAACGCACCGAAATAATTTAAATATAATCATTCCCCCGAATCGAACCCACAACCAATCGCGCTTAGTCAAACACTGTCCCACTGCGCCACGATGGTTCCATTTTATATAAAAAGAAACCTTTCATCACAGAAATGAAATAAATGTCAAAGCTTTCAAAATTTTAGAGGGTATATGTAGAATTTGTCAATCAGCTCGCGATTTCAATGCCCGCATTTTATTAATACCCGATTCTCCTAATCTTATCGTAAGGAATCTTTTCAAACAGCCTCGCAATTTCGGTTTTGAGGTAAAAAAGCCGATATTGTATGTTTAAACCGGTGTGAGATAATTAAAAAACAGGTTTACGCTTTATCCCCCATAGTATAGTCAGAGAGAACCTAGTGTCAAGACACTCCGTTCGCCACTTTTTGCCTGAATTCGATACTTTCTCTGTTAAGTGGCGGCTCAATTTAGCGCTTTGTCTTGCAGGAGGGAAGAAATGATACTTATCTTAAGATAATTAAGATTAATCGAAAAAAGAATACCTACTTTAAAAAAATACACTAGAGAGTAACATTATTACGAAAAACTCCAAAACTACTTCTCAGATTTTAACTCAATTTAAGTAGGACCACATCAGAAACACTAGCGCAGTAAAAATTTATGCGGAAACACACATGAAAAATACAGCCGAATTTTCGCAATGCCTCAATTCGGCGGAAAGTGGGGGAACAGAATTGTTGAAAGAGAACGGAGTGTCGTAACACTAGGTTCCCTCTACCTACCCTGCTATATGCGGGATACAGCGTGAAATTAAAAAAGTGTGTGATTAGCACACTTTGAAAATATATAAATAATTAGTTCATCCAGTAAAAAGCTACAAAGAAAAAAAAACTTTTTTCCCCCTTTTTTGAAAACAGTTAAAAAAGCAAAAGATTGTACGTTTAAATCGTAAGATGACGACAGAAAATTTAAGGTAAGACTATAACATGTTTTTGTCGAGGTAATTTTGATTTGTGTGTTTATTCTCTGGAATGAAATGAAATGAAAAATGCTATCTACATTTTTATTGCTGTTATATTTCTTAATATTTATCTATATTTTTTAAGTTTTTGTGAGGGAATTACGAGTTTTGGACCAATTTCCAAAAAAGAAGGATGTGTTACCGCATAATTTTTTACTGGGTGAACGAATTTTGATGATTCTTTATTTATATGATAGCTAGTGCTTCTAATAAGGTTTCGTTTAAATTTAGTTAAGACCCAAGGAGTAACTTTTGAGTTATTCGTAACAATGCAACTATTTAGTACATTTTATTTAAAATCGGTTTTCTTTTTTTGCTAAAATACTTTAAATTTTTTTAAGCTAAAATTATTGACTATGTAATAGTAGTATACTTAGTTGTTATGTCTTCAAGAGTTTGGCGTCAAAACTTCTTGAAATTATTTAAAAGATGGAAGCCATCGTAAGTCAACGTAATGGGAGAGCATATGACTGTAGACACGATTGGTTGTGGATTCGATCCCTTCTCAGGGGAAATTATTATCATTTTTACACTCTAGTAAGATACAGTGCGGCGTTGAGTTCCACCACTCAATATGAAATGTCTCAAATTCAGGCAGAATGCAGAGACCGGAGTGTCTAGACACAAGACTCTATCTGCCTACCCTGCCATATGCAAGAAAATTCAAAAATGAAATACAAAAAATTCAGTATCTTTCGTCATTTCGACGTACTGGCTTTATGGTTAAAAAAATATGATTGGGCCTGGTTTATAAATGAAGAGGCAAAATAACGATGTATTGAGACTCTTACGTATGTTCCTTTTAAAAATATATGTATTATTTTTATAAAATATAAATATTACTCAATTGCTTGATGAAAAATGACGAGTGTATTTGTAACTTTTACAATGTGTAATATGTGTATGTACGTATATGTGAAAAACACAGAAACATCTTTGTAGGAAGTGTTGACTTTGGTTATTATACAAAATATTATCATTTCTTCACTCTTGAAACTGTCGTGGCGATGGTTTTGTGTTCGACCTACACTAGGGGAAAAAATGAATTTAAATTATTTTCATTTCTTAACTCTGGCAAGACAAACCGCGTTTGAATGTCCGCCGAATGAAGGACAACACAGGAAAACAGTTTTTTTTTATGGATAACGGATGGCAAACGAGCAGAAGGACCGCCTGATGGTAAGTGGTTACCTTCGCCCATGAACATCTACAACACAAGAGATGTACTAGATGCGTTGCCAACCTAGAGGATACAGATGGAAAGGGAGGACAATGTAGTAGTCCGCTATCGGAACCACCACATTTTGGGGAAAGGATGGGTGGGAAAGGGGAAAACCTGGCTTACATGCCATCGAACCGGAACACATCATAAGATATATGGCGGTTCGTCTTTGACATGATAGTGGTCGCGAGCCAGACGGAGGACGAACCTCCTACCACCAAACAAATGTAAAAAAACCTGTAATATGTTACCGTATACACATGTACAGAAAATACACGTAAGGTATTTCATTCGATTAATTCAAATCTCCTCTTTTTTGAAATCGGATAAAAAAGTTCTGAGATTTTGTGAAAACAAAAATTATTCAAATATAAAGAAAATTAAAAAAAAAAACAGGAAAAATGGAAACAAAATCGAAAATCCTAGTATAATTATTCTCAAGAAAATCATTGAAAATCTACTAATAAACACACTATATTAGACAATTAAATAATACGATTTAGTTAAAAACAGAGTGGAGTTAAATAATTCAAAGTCGATTACTTTTAAAATGCTTTCATCGTATCTAAATCACTCTCTAGAGTGCTATCGGACTTGTGTGCTGTAGTAATTAATAGGAAACTGGATTTATTACTAATTTTTACTTTATTAACTATTTTTAAATGACTTCAAAAAATAAGGTTCTCAATCTGACTGTATTTTTTTATGGGTGCTACCTATCCGATAGCACCACTTTTTACTTGGTAAAACAATGTTAACTGTTCTTTTTTATATGAAAAGAATCGCCAAAATTGTGCTTCTGATATATTCTTTTTTTTTTTAACTTCACGCTGTAACCCGCATTAGCAGGGTAGGCAGAGGGAACCAGAGAACCTAGTGTTAAGTTTCCGCCGAATTGAGACATTGCGTGTTGAGTGGCGGATCTCAACGCCGCGCTTTGCCTTGTTACCAAACCCAAAAAATGAAAATACTAAATTTTACTCTTCCTGGAGTGGGAATCGAACCCACAACCTGTCGCTTTTACAGTCGCACGCTTGTGCCTCTGCACCACATCAGGCGTCAGGCGTCTGATATATTCAGATTTAAATTTAGTTAACATCGACAAGTTCTTATTGAGTTATTCATGAAAGGCTAACAACAGATAGAAAATCTGACAGACAAAAATTTCCCAAATCATATTTTTCGATTCTATTACTTGTATGAAGATATCTGTTTATTTTTTATTATTTGTGTAGATTTAAGGATGATCTGTAGATCATCACGGTCTGTAGAACGTGGACATTAATTTTTTAATATTTTAACCACGCAATAGTCATAAGTTGCCAAGGATGCCATGACACGTCTTCACAAATTCTGGCAAAATCGTAGAATCTCTAGGGACACTAGAAAGAGACTTGTGTCCTTGTATTTCCTATATTTACCTATGAATCTGAAACTTGTATCAACAAAGGCAGGGAGCAAGGTGTTCATGCTTTTGAAATGTAGTACTGAAGGCGTATGTTACGAATACCCTTGATTACGATATGCAACAATGCATACATTCAGCTCAAAATAAAGACGCTCTCGTCTATCTGTGAGCAACGTCACCAAAATAAAGCATGCCCTTAATTTGGCCATATATTGACAAGAGGTAATGATAATTTAGAACAGTAAGTCATTATTGACAATACTAAAGGCAAAAGAACACGTGGTTCACCAGCAAAAAAATATGAACCTCTCAAAACAAACAAACAAACCTCTCAATAAATCACAATCAATGGCAGAATTTAATTTGTGCTAATAAGACGTCAACCAACAACGACCATCAGTCATGATGGACGACCAAGAAGAGATCCACGAATATTTTTAATATTCAACATGTTGACATTCATATTTTTGAGATTCCTTGAGACCTAAAAAAAACATTTTACCACTTAAGAATAGAACCCACATAAATAATCAATTATTGTTATTTATTTTCCCTAAGTATTTATATATATATATATATATATATATATATATATATATATATATATATATATATATATATATATATATTAATTAATTATTTAACAAGAAGCGAATAATGAATGAATGAAACAAAATCGTTACGTTACGACATTTCACAATAGTCCTCCAGAGGGCAATTCTACATTGGTTGAGAGGTTTTTTAAAGTAATTGACTTTTGAGATATTGCCTTTAGGAATTACTTGTGTTTGTGTTTACGTTTCAATGGTTTATTTTAAGAATTTGATTTTTATATATTTCTTTATATGTTTTCCCACTTTTCAAGAAATTATTAGTTAATAGTATTTTAACTTTATGCGGCGTTAAGCTGCGCTACTCAGGGCTCGGATTTGGATGAAAAATGTCTGACCTTTAGATTTTATTTGGCTATCTTACTGTGCGGACAAAATATGACCTTGTCAATTGCTCAGATCTTTTATATTTATAAGGAAATAAAGAAGATGAGGGATGGGGTCTCCCATTTGATAGGTTACTACTTTTTATATTTTTTCACCATAGTATCGTCAAATATCTCATGGTACTCCTCAATCACTACTAGCGAAGTCCAAAAGAACGTTCCTCCACAGGAACCTCAGCAGCGGGAACCTTCAAGACTTATCGCAGAAGAGTCAAAGGTGGTGGGCACTTTTGACGGCCCGCTCAGTAAAGCGCATGCTTCTACTCGGACCAGGAGATTAGGTGATCCGCTTCCCCAAGCTGACGACCGAATTGGGTCCAACATAGACGATTAAGATCGTTTTACCAAACTGAAAGTACATCCACATATATTACTGTACACAAATCTTCTTTGTGTGAAACGACGAATAAATAATTTATGAAAAATATTTCATTTCTTAAAAAATCCACTGTAAGCCCCAATTTTAATAATTACCACATTTAGTCTTTTCAATTTGAATTGTATTTGAAAAAGTAGCATCAAAACCCTCACCACGTAAAACTAGATCTCATACTGACACACAATCGAACAAAAGCTAGCGACGTTTAAAATGAGGACAAATACATTTTAGATTTCACATTTTTTTCTTGTATTTCGTAATTGTACATCATGACAATGGAGGTTTTATGGCTTTAGAGCCTTCCAACAAGCATTTTATAGCGTATTTATTCTTTCTGTTCTATCGATTCTCGAGTTAGTTGTTAAGTGAAGTTTTGTATTGTATCTTTTCAGTGCTTCCTCATAAACCATAATTGTTTTTTATTTACTTTTTTCTTTTTCAGTTTTACGCTTTATTCTGTATGGTTAGTTAGGGATAATTCACGTAAAATATAGCGGTCAACATGAAGCAGTGTTAGTATCTGACTGTAACCACGAAAGGTTTTGAGTTCGATCTTCACTCGAGGAAATGATTATATTTAATTATTTTTATTTCTCCGTTCTGGGGAGGTGGTAGCATTGAGTTTATGCACTCAACACATAAAGTCTTAAATTTGACTGGAAAGAGAACGGAGTGTCTTTGCTCTAGGTTCTCTCTAACTACCCAACTATGAAGGAAAGAGAGAGAAGTTGCATTAGAATTAGCGCGAAAGTATAAGCTCTGTTTATTAAAATAATATATTAAAAGAAAGGAATTCCAAAGAGAACGTTTATAAAAATGTTTGCTTAATTTTCGGAGATGAGGTTTTGGCCTATCTAAATAATAAGAGAAAACAAGATAAAATAATAATTCCTTGCTCTTACAGGACGTAGCGTGGCGTTATGTTCCGTCACTCATTACGCAATGTTTTGATTTTGGGCGAAATGATAACTGGAGTGTCTTGACTTTGACTTGGAGGTTTCCTCTGACCACCCAATAATAATGAGTTCAAATCTCGTCGAGGTATTTTTTATAATATTTTTTTTTTCTGGCTATAAGAGGTTAAGTACGAGTATAGTATAACGTAAGTTAGCAAAAAAATTTAGTATTCCATGAATTCACCATGTGTGGGTACACGGTGAATCCATGGAATGCCATGCCAGAGAGAGGAGCTCAGAGCAGTGCCTGGTATTCGTAACCAAAGTGTAGGTTTAAAAAAAAAAGAAAGCAGCTTCCCGCTTTGTCTCGCATAGAGAAAACTTACACTTTCCATCAAAAGTCGTGTTAAGAACATTTTTTTTATAGTTCTAAGTGAGATCGTTTTAATTTTGACTTAAAGTTAAACTTTATAAGTGAACTTTTGCAAATTCACTTTGGAGCCAGCATATAACAATATACAAGTATAATTTTGTTTGGTGGTAGGAGGTTCGTCCTCCGTCTGGCTCGCGACCACTATCATGTCAAAGACGAACCGCCAAATATCTTATGATGTGTTCCGGTTCGATGGCATGTAAGCCAGGTTTTCCCATTCCCACCCATCCTTTCCCCAAAATGTGGTGGTTCCGAGAACGGAATACTACAATGTCCTCCTCTTCCATCTGTATCCTCTAGGTTGGCAACGCATCTACAACATCTCTGGTGTTGTAGATGTTCATGGGCGAAGGTATCCACTTACCATCAGGGGGTCCTTCTGCTCGTTTGCCATCCGTTATCCATAAAAAAAAAAAAAAAAAATAAAAAAATAATATATTAGGCTTTCCTGAACATATGAAATGAAAATATGCATTTCGCGAATGCTAGTACATGCATTTTAATACAGTCGTGGTGAAGTAGAAAAGTACATATCTGGATTCTTGAGGGAATTGATAATTAAAATTTAAACAAACACAATAAAAACAAATTGTGGAAATAAGTTCTCAAAAGACCTAAAAATTAAAGACATAGTGTCATAACGCATTTAAAAAACGTAAATAAATTTGAATGCAGCGGGACTCAAACCTGCGCCTTCCTCTTATGTTCCGTCCAATCGTTTTGACCGCCAGGCAATGCGTCCTTATCCAGCTACGTTGAAATTTTCATACGTTTAATACAATTTATTTATGTATTTAACATTTCTGTAGAGAGATTTTTAAAAATTTCTGCTATCCAAAGATTATTTCGAAGAGCAATCGTTTCGTAACAAATAATGCTATTTATTAAATATTTTGTATGGTAATCAATATTTTTTACGTTTCAGACACTAAAAAAGTTATTCGTTTCCTGTATGATTAACACTTTAACACTTTTCTTTGCATAATACTGGAATTAAAAAAAGTTTTTTTTTTAAAACTGCACATATTCAATGAAAATCAAAAAAGCTGACAAGTCCCACATATTGCAAAGTAAGGGTGCGCCTATTAATTTTTAACTATACCGTTCGTTATAATAAAACGTTATTGTGTTGCCACCATTAAGCGTCGTAAGCGATTTGTTAACTGACATAATAGAGTTAACTATTACAAGCTATTGCTGAATAATCAGTGATTGATTTATATATAAATGATTTTAACCATTTTCAACAAAAGAAGAAATTATTAATTTGATTGTATTGTTTCTTGTGTGTGTAACCGCAATTTTTTTAAATGGGTGAACCAATTTTGAAGATTAATTTTTTGTATGAAAGCTAGTAATTCTAAAATATAAATAAGACTACTCATTTAAATTTAAAGGCAAAGCGCGGCGTTGAGTTCCGCCACTCTACACGCAATGCCTGAATTCGGCGGAAAGTGGGGAACGGAATTTTTCAATGAGAATGGAGTGCCTTAGCACTAGATTCTCTGGTTCTCTCTGCCTATCCTGCTGTATGCGGGATGTATCCCGCTGTAGCGTGAAGTTAAAAGAAGTATAGTTAAAATATTATGTCACGAGAAGTTTTGAGTTATCCGTAGAAATATTATTTTTAGTACATTTTTATTGAACTTTGTTTTCTTTTTTTTATCTTAATTATTGATTGATATATAAAAAAACAGGTAAGCAAATTTAAATTATTTTCATTTCATCCATTTGGTGAGACAAAGCGCAGCGTTGAGCTCCGACAATCAAATTGCAATCTCTAAAATGACCAAAAATTGGAAGTCAGAGTGTCTTAACACTATGTTCTCTCTGCAAAATAAGAAAATTAAAAAGTTTTTCAAAAAATAACTATACATATTCAATAAAAATAAAAATGCTGACAAGTCCCACATATTGCAAAGTAAGGGTGCGCCTATTAATTTTTAACTATACCGTTCGATATAATAAAACGTTATTGTGTTGCCACCATTAAGCGTAGTAAGCGATTTGTTAACTGACATAGTAGAGTTAACTATTACAAGCTATTGCTGAATAATCAGTGATTGATTTATATATAAATATTTTATTACTGGATGAATCAATTTTGATGATTCTTTATTTATATGATAGCTAATGTTTTTGATGTGATCCATGTGATCCCATTTTTATGTAATTAAGATTTGATAGGTAGTTTTTGAGATATTCGTAATGATGTTACTTTTAGTACATTTTATTTGAAATCGGTTTCCTTTTTTTGTCAATATCTTAATTACTGATTGATATAAAGCTCGGGGTAATGATTATATAGAAATTATTTCCATTTCCTCGCTCTAGCAAGACAAAACGCGGCGTTAAGTTTCGCTTGTCATCACCCAATGTCTCGAGTTCAGACAGAAAGTCAAGAGCGGAGTATATTGACACTATGTCTTCTCACTTCAAGTAAATGCGTCTCAAGAAGCCGTTATCGTTGGCGAATGATTACATTTAAACTGTTTCCATTTTTCCTCTCTGGTAAAACAAAGTGCGGCGTTGTGTTCCGCCACTTAATACGTAATGTCTCAAAAACGGCCGGAAAGTAGAGAACAGAGTGTCTTGACACTAGGTTCTTTCTAACTACCCTGCTAAGCAGAATAAAACGAAAACTTTTTAAAAAATAGAATATAAGTAGAAGGTTATTAAAAGCTCAACGTGAACGGCAATTATAAAGAAATATTTCTATATTTTTAAGGTTTCTTATTCAAAATGTCTATCACTGGCTTAATATATTCAAAGTTATTAAAATCTTTCCATGATATTAAAAATTAATATTTTATGAATTTTTAATACTTTTTTATGGAAAAGACAAGGCAAACGAGTGTTCAGGTCACCAGATGGTAAGTGATCACCGCTACCCATGACACCGCTACCCATGACACCAGAGGAGCTACAGGTGAGTGGCCTTTGAGGTGCGAATAGAGGCGCATTTTGAAGGTACTCCTGTTGTATTGCCCTGGAAACAGTGTCGTAGGTAGGCCATTACATCGTTGTGTGTCACGTGGAAAAAGTTTCTATCACAGGAGTTTATCGCCACGTATCCAGGTGGTGTCGATGATATTTAAGTTTGTGACGTACTGTGAGGTTGGATAATTTTGTGGCAGGAATCAGGTCAAATATTTCTCCAGAACCCTTCCCGATGAGGATTGGCGACAGGTGACTCTTCGCAATATGTGATCACAAATTCAAATCTTCTTTGACCATATTTTTATTTTGAATTAATGAATATGATTATAATATTAGCCCTATCAACTTATATTATGTTTACTCTAAGAGTATATATTTCTAGAGGCCATGGCGTGATACTGCAGCGTCTTACTGTAAAGACATGTGGTTGTGGATCGATTCAGGGTAATGGTTATATTTAATTTATTTTCATTTCCCCTCTGGTAAGACAAAACGTGATGTTTAGTTCCACGACTCAACAGGCAATATCTCAAATTCGGGTAGAAAGAGGAGAACAGAATGTTTTGACACTAGGTTCTCACTATCAACCCTATTGTAAGGAATAAAGCATGAAACTGAAGCGTAAAATTAACATCTCTCAATCAGATGCTTTAATAGAGTCGACATTCAATGCGAGATAGTCCTTACTTTGTAATCGGTCCTGTAAGCTGCTTTTAGCCACTTTGACTTTGAAATTATCGACAATTATACACCTATTGATAGAAATTGTGCTGAAAATCAGCATAGAACAAATAATACAGTGTTTCAGTTTCAGGGAAAATTTAATGATCGAATATATTAGGTTTCATATTATAAAACTGATATTGACATCGAAATTGAAATATTTTATTATAATAAGCTTGAGGCGTAGAGGCACAAACGTGCGACTGTAAACGCGACAGGTTGTGGGTTCGATTCCCACTCCAGGAAATGTAAAATTTAGTATTTTCATTTCTTGGGTTTGGTAACAAGGCAAAGCGTGGCGTTGAGATCCGCCACTCAACACGCAATGCTTTAATTCGGCGGCAAGTGGGGAACGGAATTGTTGAATGAGAGTGTCTTAGCACTAGGTTATCTGGTTCCCTCTACCCTGCTATATACGGGTTACAGCGTGAAGTTAAAAAAAAAAAATAATAATGGTTTTTATTTTCTCGCTCTGGTGACAGAGGAAAGAGCGACGCTGAGTTTCGCCACTCAGCATGCAATGCGTCTATTCGGCGGATATTGGGGAGTGAAAATTTGAAGGGAACCTGAGAACCTAGTGTTAAGACACTCCGTTCCCCACTTTCCGTTGAGCAATGCGTGCTTAGTGACGGAACTCAACGCCGCGCTTTGCCTAGTTACCCAGGAAATGAAAATACTAAACTTTTACATTAACTACAAAAAAAGTACAATCGAATTTCCTCATTCTTTGAAGTTGGTAAAATATAAACTTATATGACTTGTTACATGTTTTAATTAAAAATAACAGCTTAACCAGTTTTAACAACTTTATAAAACTGTGTATATTTTTTGAATATGCAATTTATCCTCTACGGACGTAGAGTCGTTTACAAAATTAAATATATATTTTTAAGCTTTCGTAAAGCTATTGAAAAATGTATTTTATTACATTAGCGATGATAGCAGGTTCAAAGTCGCGGTGTGGGTGAATTGAATTTAATAACATTTTTCCTTTAACCACTTTAAAAAACTGATGAGGTACTCAATTCGATTTTTTATTTGTATTACTACGTTACTTTTGATTGTTACTGATAATCATTTTTTATATGATGTTAGTGCTTTTGATATAGTGGCATTTAAATTTTATTAAGTTCCGACGAGTAGTTTTTGAGTTATTCGTAACAATTTTATTTTTTTTTGCATTTTATTTGAAGTCGATTTTCTTTTTAATTATTTACCGTTTCAATGTACAAGGCGTAAACGACATCGAAAAGATTGATAGGTTTTTGTCGTTGAACATTTTCTCGCATGACAGTGTAGTCAAAGAGAACCAAGGGTCAAGACACCCTGTTCTTCATTTTTCGCCGCAATTCTTGACATTGCATGTTAAGTGATTTTAATGCCACGGAACAGAATGCCACGCTTTGTCTTACCAGGCAGACAACCAGACGAAAATAATTTAAATATAGTCATTCTACAAGTGAGAATCGAACCCACAACCAATTAAGCTTACAGTCAGCTCTCCCATTACGCTACGATGGTGATACCTATTTTAATAAAAAAAATATAAAATGTCTAATACAAATTCTTCGCATTCCAATTAAAAAATTATAAAATTATGTACCATGTATATATCTCAATAATTAAAACTTTAATAAAAAAAAAAAGACAAGCGTGAAATAAAATTATAACGAATAACTCAAAAACTACTTCTCTTAACTAAATTTAAACGGTTGTTCTATTTAAATTTACTTAAAACATCATACACACATAGTTTCACGCTGTATCCCGCATATAGCAGGGTAGGCAGAAGGAACCTAGTGTTAAGACACTCCGTTTCCCACTTTCCGCCGAATTAAGCAATGCGTGCTGAGTGGCGGAACTCAACTCCGCACTTTGCCTTGGAAATGAAAAATTCCATTTCCTGGAGTGGGAATCGAACCCACAAATTGTCGCGTTTACAGTCGCACGCTTGTACCTCTGTGCCACGACTAGCGTATATGGTAACACACAAAAATCCATTAAATCGATAACCTCCTCCTTTTTTAAAGTTGGTGAAGGCAAGGGAAAGTAATATAACTGATATTACCTTTTTATACACACTTAGTACATTCATACAAAGAAATGAATAAATTATTTGCTCCGGGTGTTCTTAATGTATACTTGGATAATGTTTCTCGATCCAGCGTCAACATTACGCCTTTTTACGTGTAACAATCTTTTTCTTAGTATTTTAAATGTATATAATATATTTCTTTTGAGACATTCATACTTTTTACTAGTATAAAGATGAGTAGGTAAGTACTTTGTAAGTAATACCTACATTCTAAGTAAATAAATAAAGGATGTCCCAAAATTAACGCAAGATTTGACTTTGCCGCCATTTGCTATTATATTCATTATTCATTCGCTATTAAAAGACTAAAATGGCATTTTCTATTTAATTCAAATCTTGCGTTAATTTTGGGACACCCTATATATTGTTTTGCATATTTAGACTCTCCGTTCTTTTTCCATATTCAGTGTCTGAACTCAGCGCTGAACTTTCTTTTAACACAGTGGAATATTGAATAAATAATTTAAATATTGTCATTCCACCCAAGTGGGAATCGAATCATGTATAAATAAGACGTTGCCCCGCGGTTCTACGACGGTATCTAATGTAATTCATATATAAAAAAACCTTGACGATTTATCCCGCATAGCAGAGTTGTCAGAGACAAACTAGTGTCCAGACACTGCCTTCACTTCTTCCAGCTTCTTTCATCAAACTGATATCGTAGTGACTTAACACTACGTAAAAAGCTAAAAATCACCTTCCTTTCAACATAATCAGGTGAAACCCCTAAACATTTTTCACCCCTCCGCAAAGCATTCCCTCAGGATCTTTAAGAGACTGTTTAAAAGTAAGTATTTAGAAACTTAAGTTTCTTGGGGACAGAAAAAGTTACGCTTTTGTTTACACAGAATTACTGAACATGCTATTGTTGTACGTTATTTACGGTGTTGAAAGAGAAAAACTAATGCCATTTTGTTGAAACGGCCTTTTTTTAAGTAACTAGGTGTTTTAAGGTCATCGTGGATCAGTGGGACGGAGTTACTGTACGTGAGTTGCTGTGGGTTCGATTCCCACTCCGGGAAATGTAAAAGTTTTGTGTTTTTATTTCATTGGTTTGGTAACTAGGCAAAGCGCGGCGTTGAGTTCCGCCACACAGCAGGCAATGCCTCAATTCGTCGGAAAGTGGAAAACGAAATGTCTTAACACTAGGTTTTCAGATTCCCTCTGCCTACCCTGCTATATGCGGGATACAGCGTGAAGCTAAAAATAAGGTGTTTTCATGGCACCGTGGAATCAGTGTGACAGAGTTACTGTAAACATTACTTGTTGTGGGTTCGATTTCCATTTGGAGATGTAATTATTTTTTAATTATTTTCATTTTTTCCACTCTAGTAAGACAAATCGTGGCGTTGATGTCCGTTATTTAGAGTACAATATGGGCGGGGAGTGTAGAACGAAATGTTTTTCCACTAGGTTTTCTACCCTGCTTTGCGTTTGTGTTTTAAGGTGTTAAAGGAACTAATGCCCTTTTGTTGAGACGGCCTTTTTTTAATTTCACGCTACATCCCGCATATAGCAGGGTAGGCAGAGGGAACCTGGGAACCTAGTGTTAAGACGCTCCGTTCTCTTTCAACAATTCCGATCCCTACTTTCCGCCAGATTGAGGCATTGCGATTGAGACGGCCTTTATTTAAGTAACTAGGTGTTTTCAGGTTATTGTGGATCAGTGGGATAGTATCAATGTAATTGTCATATATTGTTATATATTCCAATCCGGTAAGTCAAAAATCCTGACATTGTCTTACTCTGGCAAGTCAAATTTCGAAATACGGGAGGAAATCTGAGGACGTAATAATAATAATAGTAAATAGGTTTATTTAGTACTTTTCTGTTTAAGGTAAGGCGGAGAGATTCTTTAATTGAGACACTCCGTTATCTGCTTTCCGAAATTGACGGCAGTTAACACCGCACTTATGTTGCCAGAGTGGATAATAATTTAAATATAATAATAAACTAAACAAAGTCACAAAGGAAAATCACAAAAGTAGTGTCTTGACTCTAGGTTCTCTTTGACTACCCGGTACCCTGCTATGGGGTAAAGCGACAAGCAGCTCTTTTGTTTTTTTTTGTAAATCTCTGAAAGCTGTCATGTACTGTTCCACTACCACGATAGCCAGATTACTACCAACATTTAACCACAAGCCACAAATGACTCTACACGTCTACGAATTATAAATTACTGTACATATGTAAGAGTAGGTGTCGCTATGTCCTCTCTGTCTACACCACAATTAGATGAGCACCTAATACTAGCCTGCCCTTTATATTTATAAAACATAAAGGATATATTGTAAATAAATGGAATGGATTTTAACAAAGGTAGAAAACTGATTACAAATAAAATGCCCAAAAAATAAAATTATTACGAATAACCTAAAAACTATTCCTTAGATATTTACTGAATTCGAATGAGATCCTTTCAAAAGCATAGCTATCATACTTAAGAAACAATTATCACAATTGGTTCACTCAGTAAAAAGCTATACGGTAACAGACAATAAAAAAATACATTCGAATTGATAGCTTCCTGCTTTTTTTGAAGTCGCTTAAAAATTTTTTTTTTGAATTTGCACCTACTGTATATAAAAAATATAAGAATTGTGATTTCTTTCATATTTCAACAAAATTTACAATAACACTATTTTTTTTAACTTCACGCTATATCTCGCATATAGCAGGGTAGGCAGAGGGAACCTGAGAACCTAGTGTTAAGACACTCCGTTCCCCACTTTCCGCAGAATTGGAGCATTGCGTGCTGATTTGCGGAACTCAACGCCGCGCTTTGCCTTGTTCCCAAACCTAGGAAATGAAAATACTACACTTTTACATTTCCTGGAGTGGGAATCGAACCCACAACCTGTCGCGTTTACAGTCGCACGCTTGTGCCTCTACGCCACGACAGGCAATGAAACTGTTTTCATACAAAAAAAAATATTATAAATAAACCAATGGCAGATAATCCAATATAAACGTTCATAACAATTTTAATTAAAAACGTACGTATTAGTTTCGCATTTTATTCAGTTACAAATCGAATAAACAGGAAAAGGAATTATAAAAATGAGGTAAACTCAATATAATATATTTTTTAAATAATGAAACATGTCTATTTATATTATTTGGCACAACTTTTTCAATTACATCAAGTTTAATATAAAAAAAAATGATATATTCAAAATATTGGTAGAATATAAATATTTACAGGTAAGAGAAATATTTAGAAGTGCATAAAAATATAGCAGGACTCGAACCCATGACTCTTGCCTTCGATTTACTTAATGACATTGCATGGTTGGGTACAGCATTTAGACAGTCCTCAAGAGGCGAGGATTCGAATCCTGCTATGTTCATTTTTGTAATACAATTTCAAATATTTTTTTTTTATTTTAACACCTTAAGATTAACACTTAAATAATTAATTCTTAGTCTTACATACAGAAACAATAAAAGCTTATAAAATTAGAATAATAATTATTATCTTTAAATTATTTGGAATTCCGAATATATTAAATTAAATTCAAAAAATGTATTTAATCTACAAAATTTGGCAGAATAAGAAACATTCATTGTATATATAAAATGTAAAAATGTAAAATTTAAAACGCCTGTCGTGGCGCAGAGGCACAAGTGTGCAACTGTAAACGCGACAGGTTGTGGGTTCGATTCCCACTCCAGGAAATGTAAAATTTAGTATTTTTATTTCTTGGGTTTGGTAACAAGGCAAAGCGCGGCGTTGAGTTCCGCCACTCAACACGCAGTGACTCAATTTGGCGGAAAGTGGGGAACGGAAATGTTGAAAGAGAATGGAGTGTCTTTATAATAGGTTCTCTGGTTCCCTCTGCCTACTATATGCGGGATACAGCGTGAATATAAAAAAAAATAAATAAAAAAATTTAAAAAGCTTAACTTCAATGAAATTTGCTTGTATTGTCCATTTCAAAGTGTATAATACTATATCATAGTAGAGTAGGTATCAGTACGGAGAAAAAAAAAAGAAATCTACCTTTATAGAAAAAAAATTGTATCATCATATAGAGCTTTAACAATATATTAACTTAAAAACAAATTTAAAAAAAAAATAAAGTTTTTAAAATTACAATAAAAAAATATTTAAATTATTTGGCATTTCAAATATATTGAATTTAATTCAAAAATTTACTTAAACTACAAAACTTGGCAGAATAAAACACATTCATAGTGCACATAAAATGTAAAAATGTAAACTTTAAAAAGCTTCCCTCACTAAGATTTGCTTATATTGTCCATTTCAAAGTTTTTAATGTAGAAGTTCTATACGGGGTGTCTCTGTAGAGCTTCAGTCGTGTTGTAGACGCCGAGAGGGTAACGTCTCGCGTGTTCGTGCTCAATATTACGTATCGAATATAATATTACGTTTTTGTGAGTGTTTTTGTTATAAAGGATGCTTTTGGATTAGAGGTATTTATATTTTTTTATTTTTTTTTTAATGTAGAGTAAGGGAAAAAGAATAAGTTAGACTTTTGCAAAATATTGTGATTTAATTTTCGATTTGTAAGATTATGTTGTCTATTTTGAATTGTTAATTTATAAAATAAAAATATATTTATTTATAACAAGAATAACAGATATTGTGTTTTAAAAGCTACACTCTACTATGAATACTCTCTTTTATATTTGACAAGGATTATTAAATTTGTAATACAATACAAATAAATTTCAATAAACATAATTAAAATATTAAATGAAAATTATATTTCAATCCTATAATCATATACTTATATGATTATAATATAAATTAAAATAAATAAATACAAAATAATACAAAATAAATATAATACAAAATGTTGTATATATAGACGTGAAACGTTAGCATATTGTTGATTGATTCGTTAATTACCTTTACCTTGGCTGCTTTCATTTGGCAGTAATTATAGCGTTTTCACGATATCGAAATAACGTTCCGAACAATTTTATTCGAAGTTCAATTATATTTTCAATATTTGCGAAATCAAAAGTAGTAGTTAATAGTATCCTTCTTTATATTAATTATTTGGAATCAAGGTTTATGATATGTTTTTATTAAAAATTAAATTAATTTTGAATAATTTTATTTGAAAAAAAAATAATAATTTAATTCAAATTGTATTTTAATTTGAAATTATGCATTTATTAATAGAAAATATATTATGAAAATAATTTATTTCTATATGCTTTATGATTAATTTCTATACAATAATAAATAATGTGAAATTAAAATATTTTGTAGGGCAAGTATTTTTAACTCAAATTTTTATTTGTAAAATCTGTTTTTATGTTATTGAAAATATATTTTACCTGATTTTATTTGACTTAGTCATTTATACAATCTATAAATAAATCCTTATACAGTTTTCATATTATTATTGATATAACCAATATAATTATATTTCCTTTTCTTATATTAAATGAAACTATTTTAATCAGACTAATATATTTTTGTATTCGGAAATACATTTTTGGAAACTCGGATGTTTCGAAGACTTTACAGTAGTCCGTGGTCACACGTAGACTGGCTTACCGTTTCCTTTTCTTGTTTACTTACATTCATAAATATCGTCTATGTTTTTTTGTCTACAATAAGTATTTTATTTTAATACTAGTTATAGCCTACAATTATGTTTGCTTGGACAAGTAAATGTAAAATTTTGTGTTTTTCTGTTTCCATAGGAATTTCAGTAAATCTTCTTTAAGTCTTACACTTCCCATGGAACCTACACTCTCTCCCGCCACTCCTTCCGGTTGTACGTTGTCTGACAGTTACTCAATAACGTAAGAGTTTCATATGTAGAGGTCATTTTTTATATACTTCACTTCACTTCAGGCTGTAACCCGTACATAAAAGTGTAGGTAGATGGTACCTGAGAATCTAGTGTTAAGACACTCCGTTCTATTAATATTTCCGTCCCCGATTTTTTGTTTCTATTATAAATATTTATATTTAAATCTTATAGAATACTATTTTAAAAATGATACAAGAAGGTCATTTGATAAACACAATGGATATAATTGTGCTTTTTTAATCTTTCTTGATATCTAAATAAAAAATTTGAACTTAATTCTCTACAACGTAGCCTATATCTGTCAGGTATGAAACTTTGTGTTAGTTAGAGCTTTTGAAATCAACTAAGTAGTTGAAAATAAATAACATCGTCATAATATTACTTTTACTTATAGAACTTTTTGACCGACTTTAAAAAAGGAAGAGGGTATCAATACGACTGTTTGTTTGTGTGTTACCATAACTTTTTATTAGGTGAACCAATTTTCATAATTATTTTTTATATATAGGTAGTGCTTCGATCGAGTGCTACGATTTGCTTTACCAGAGAGGGAAAATAAAAATTTATATATTAATACATGAAGGAAATACTTTGCCTTTTTACGAAAATTTAGTGGATAGAGGAGCATGAAATTTGGCACAATTATAGTTTATATAGAGAAGGAGTGCAGAATGCTAACATTTTTTTTTTAAAAATGCATAAAAAATATATTAAATTAATAAAAAAAATGTTACACACACTACCATGGTTTTACATGCATTTTTATATAAGTGACATATACATTGATTGATAACGCGTTGTTAACGCGTCAACGGGAACTGAAGTAATTTAAATTTGATCATACCTAAGTTGGAATCGAACTTTTCAATTACGTTTTCAGTTAGACGCTGTCTACAGCGCCACGATGGCCTTTCATTCTTTAAAAGAGACAACATTATGTTCTCTCTAGGATAAAAACAATTCAGTGACTTTAATTAAAAATATATGTATCTACTTTATTTGAACAATTATTTCGTTCCGTTGAAAAGTAAATAAACTCTCTCAGTATACCCCTTTGTTAAATATTGTTAAAAATGTCAGGAAGCTCTTTTATGTGTAGCTTTTTCACATAGCAGGGTAGAAAGAGAGAACGTAGTGTCGAGATATTCCATTTGCTGTCCAAATTTGAGACACTTCGTGGTAAATGGCGGAACATAACGCTGCGTTTTGTCTTATCGGCGTGTCCTCGTTGACGCGTTAATAACACGTCCTAGCAACGTACTTATATGTCACTTTATATAAACATGGATGTCAAATCATGGTAGTGTGTGTTATATTTATTTTATTAATTTTATATATGTTTTACGTATAGTTTTAAAAATATACTATCATTGTTTACTCCTTCGTTATATAGGCTATAAGTGTGCCAAGTTTAATGCTCCTCCGTCCACATAATTATCGTCAAAAGGGGTCCAGAATTTTTGTTTTACTTATTAATATAAAGACATTTTTTTTAACTTCACGCAGTATCCCGCATATAGCAGGGTAGGCAGAGGGAACCTGAGAACCTAGTGTTAAGACACTCCGTTCTCTTACAACTATTCCGTTCCCTACTTTCCGTCAAATTGAGGCATTGCGTGTTGAGTGGCGGAACTCAACGCCACGCTTTACGAAACCCAAGAAATGAAAATACTAAATATATAGATTTAAAACAATAATTTGTATTATCTGCCATTGGATTATTTAATTATCCAAATAGGTAAAGAATACATAGAACAGCTTTAATATTTATCGCTATTGTTCTACCACAGTGTTAAAGCTCAAAGCTATTCCACAATGCCACCATGACCTTTTATAGCTTTTATTTACACGTTTTAAATAATCTTCTTATTTCTGTTTTTTTTTAACTTCACGCTGTATCCCACATACAGCAGGGTAGGCAGAGTGAACCAGAAAATCTAGTGCTAAGGCATTCCATTCTTTTTCAACAATTCCGTTTCCCACTTTCCGCCAAATCGAAGCGTTGCGTGTTGAGTGGCGAAACTCAATGCGCGCTTTGCGTTTTTACCAAACCCAAGAAATGAAAGTACTACATTTTACATTTCCTGGAGTGGGAACCGAACCCACAACCTGTCGCGTTTACAGTCGCATGCTTGTGCCTCTGCGCCACGACAGGCGTTTTTTTTTCTTTCTATTAATTTCTTTATTTATGAAATAAGACTCCTTAGCAATTCATGGATTTACCGTGCGGGGTGTGTTGCAGAAAGATGATTTTGGAGAGTGCCTGGGACTTGCAGCGAAAGTGAAGGAAAGTGCATGTTTAAGGGACTCTTTTAAGATGCGCATTAACTTTCACCTCCAATACCCGCGCTCCACTTTCTATTTAAGTATGTATTATGTATATCAGTGGCGAGGGGTGAAAACTATAGTCAGGCAGTTTAGTAAGCAGAGGGAACCAGAGAACCTAGTATTAAGACACTTCGTTCCTTTCCGCCAAATTGAGGCATTGCGTGCTGAGTGGCGGAACTCAACGCCGCGCTTTGCCTTGTTATCAAACCCAGGAAACGAAAGATTAAGGGAATCCGATGTATATTTAGGGAAATCGGTATAGGATGTCAAGGTATTACTTAATTTCACTGTACAATTTTGGGGATGACATTTTTTTGTTCTATAAGATGTCAGAGCTTGCAGATTTTCCTGGCAAACTTTTTTTTAGGTCTCATACTTGTACTTTGAAAAGTTAGGCAAGCCGGTGGGAATCGAGTTGTATGGACGCCCTGCCACTGATGTACATACATTATACATATGTAAATGTTAAAATATTATGAACTTCTCAATTTTCCCGCATATCCGGGAAGGCAGAGAGAACATAGTGTAAAGACACTCAGTCACCAACCAGATTCAGAACTTAACTCCAAACCAAATCATATCAAATTGATAGTAAGAAAAATATTTTACATATAAACCTGTCCCAAATCACATAAAAAGCGATATAAAAGGATTTATTTCATAAACTGAATGATAAAAGAAGTGAATTTATTAAATTTTCAGGTAACTAAAGGTCTTATTTTCATGCAAATAAGTTCTATATATCTACATGAGGCCTATTGTGGCGCAGAGACACAAGCGTGCGTGTAAACGCGACAGGTTGTGGGTTCAATTCCCACTCCAGGAAAAAAAAATACTAAACAATATTCAGTATTTTTATTTCGTCGCGCTCATAACGAGGCAAAGCGTGGCGTTGAGTTCCGCCGCTTAGCGTATAACGCCTCAATGCGGTGGAAAGTGGGGAGCGGAAATGTAACAGAGAATGGAGTGTCTTAACACTAGGTTCTCGCTGACTACCCTGCTATTCGGGATAAGGAGTGAAGCTATTACTACGTAACGTGATCTTTATCATAGCATATAAGTGAAAATCCACGTTCTCAAACATAAATTACAATTTGTTTGCAGATCTTATCAAAAATGAAGGGTGAAGAGGCAATTTAAGTGGAAAGCTGTAAGCGATTGATATCTTACCGCGTTTGGTGAGCCTTGGGTTATTTAATCACCTGTCAAAGTATTCGATTAGTAGTTTGGATGGAAATGGGTGAAATTTGAAAAGGAAATAGAAAAAATGTGTGTAGGCCTAGAAAGATGTATACATATGTATATTTTACCCCTTACATATATTATAATAATGAGATCTTTTTGAAATTTACGACCGGATTAATAAGATGTAGCAGGGTAGGCAAAGGGAACCAGAGAACCTAGTGTTAATACACTTCGTTCTTTTCCGCCAAATTGAGGCATTGGGTGCTGAGTGGCGGAACTCAACACCGCGCTTTGCCTTGTTACCAAACCCAGTAAATGAAGCACTAAACTTTTAAATTTCCTGGAGTGGGAATTGAACCCACAACCTGTCGCGTTTACAGTCGCACGCTCGTGCCTCTGCGCCTTTTTAGTCACCAAATTATATCAAACTAGTGTCTCTGTTGACGCGCTAATAGCGCGTTATATAAACATGGATGACAAACCATGATAGTGACATTTATTTTATTAGTTTCATGTAATTTTTATGCTTTAATGTAAAAAAGTAATATCATTCTGCACTTTTCTCTATATAAACTATAAGTGTGCCAAGTTTCATGCTCCTCCGTCCGAGTAATTTTCGTAAAAATGGATCCAAAGTTTTTGCTTCACGTATTTATATATAGTTTATGACATCTTCATAATCTTCCTTGAAACTAGTTCAATATGATCTTATACTATCTAACTACATACAAATATATATATATACATATGTAGGTATTAACACAAGGTCCATTACCAGAGCAATTGATGCAACCGCACATTAACATGCTTTGGTGCGTTTCTCTTAAGACTTCTATTAATAGGAATAATATTTGTTTATTTGTAATAGTGTCAAGACACTCCGTTCTCTGCTTTATGTCTTAATTTAAGACATTGTGGATCAAATTGTAGAACTCAACGCCGTGTTTTGTCTTACTAAATATAAATAAATGAAATAATTTAAATATTATCTTCTTCTGAACGCCTGTCGTGGCGCAGAGGCACAAGCGTGCGATTGTATACGCGACGGGTTGTAGGTTCAATTCCCACTCCAGGACATGGAATTTTTCATTTTCTGGGCTTGGTAATAAGGTTTGGCAAAGCGCGGCGTTGACTTCCGCTACTCAGTACGCAATGCCTCAATTCAGCGGAAAGTGGGGAACGGAGTGTCTTAACACTAGGTTCTCAGGTTCTCTCTGCCTACCCTGCTATATGCGGGATACAGCGTAAAGCTATGTATGTGTATGTATAATCTTCTTATGGATTGGAATCGAACCTTCAACCAATTGTGTTTACCGTCAGATTCTTTTCAATTTTCGTCACAATGGCCATTATATTTAAATGACTCCCATCTCGTCACTTTAGCAACACAAAGCACGGCGTTGAGTTCCGTCACTCAACAAACAGTGTCGTTACAGGACGGAGAGTGTACAACGGAGTGCTTTAACATTAAACTCTCTCTGACCTTGCTATGCGAAAAAAACCTTGAAGCTACAAAAAAGAAACTTTCGTTTAAAACAGGCAGTCTGTTAGACACTCCTCAACTATACCCTCAAGAGCACTAAGATGTACTCTAGGCGTGTCATTTAAAATGTTTTTAATTTTACATTTTTTCCTTACTAAAACGTTTTTCTAGACAACTTTCTTTATTTTTTAGTTTAGTTTAGAGTGTACTGTAGTTTTTTATCTATTTTTTAACCGACTTTATAAAAGGAGTATATTATCAACTTCTACAGAGGGAACCAGAGAACCTAGTGTTAAGACACTCCATTCTATTTCACCATTTCCGTTCCCCAATTTCCGCCAAATTGAGGCATTGCGTGTTAAGTGGCGGAACTCAACGCCGCACTTTGCCTTGTTATCAAACCCAAGAAATGAAAATACTAAATTTCACATTTCCTGGAGTGGTAATCGAATCCACAACCTGTCGCGTTTACAGTCGCACGCTTGTGCCTCAGCGCCACGACAGGCGTTACGTATTGGCGTACGGTATTTTATTAATGTGTATAACCATATAACTTTTTTTTAAGTGAACAAATTTTGATGATACTTTTTTTATATAATAGTGCTTCTAATGTGGTTCTATTTATATATAGTTAATATATGACAAGTAGTTTTTGAGTTATTCGTAATAATTATAATTTTTAGTAAATTATCATTGAAATCAATTTTCTATTTTTATTAAAATCTAAATCCACTCAAGACGCAATGCCTCACTTCGGTGGAAAGTGAGGAACGGAGTGTCTTAACACTAAGTTCTCACCTCCCCTTTGCCTACCCTCCTACATGCGAGATTCAGCAAAGCAATCTTGGTCTCTTCCTACCTTTCTTGCCGCTTATCTTTGCTTCATATATGTTTCTCACTAAACGAATAGAGAAAAGCGGAGTGATTTATTATATTTTTTCTCATATGTATTGTCATTTTCATAAAAAATATTATCTTATAATAAAATAAACGAAAAAAATTCCTTATTCATCAAAAAAACCTTGAAAAAATATAAAAAAGCACATTATTTTTCCAACTGTAAGCGCCGAAATTTACAGCTTTACAAAATAATTATTCAGCGAAATCTTGTTTTAATCAAAGGGTAAAAATCGTGAATATCGATATTCATCGGGTCGAGATATCTGAAGTGTGAGAATCGATGTTTTGGCGTGCGAGTAATTGGTTTGATGGTAACTAATGGGGCGCTGACCTGAGGCTTTCAGCCTTTATATTTTACTTAGAACGTCTTTTTTTGGTATATTACATTTATTTATTATTATTTATAAGAAAAAAATATTTAGAGAGAGAATCATCTGTCAGGTCACTACGTGTCCCACTTTTCGCTCAAAAATAATTATTTTTTTAAATATTTTAAATGTACCCCAATATGTGTGTATTGTGTTTTTTCCCTTCTTTTCATGCAAATATGCTTTTCGTTTTCACGCTTTTTTCCTCATATTAAATAGAAACAATCTCCGACAATACGTTATCCACTTGATACACTAAATCGACATATTATGTGTGTAACGCCTGTCGTGCTGCAGAGGCACAAGCGTGTGAATGTAAGCGCGATAGGTTGTGGGTTCGATTCCCACTCCAGGAAATGTAGTATTTTCATTTCCAGGGTTTGGTAATAAGGCAAAGCGCGGCGTTGATCTCCGCCACAAAGCGCGCAATGCCTCTATTCGACGGAAAGTGGGGATTTCACACAAAAAATGTATAATATAAACATATTATTGTTACTTATTTTTTCTATTATAACTGATTCATTTCTAAAAGTTATCTGTCATGTAGCAAGAGGCGAAACCATGTTTTTCCTTGCTATCTTTCCCGATGAATATTTTGACTTGTTGTCGACGTTGGGATGACGCAGTTGGGATATGTATATCAATATATTATAATTTGATACATAATGTCGCAGTGGGACAACATCTGACTACAAACGCGATTGGTAGTGGGTTCGATTCGCACTTGTAAAAATTATTATACATACATACATAGCTTCACGTTGTATCCCGTATATGGCAGGGTAGGCAGGCGGAACCTAGTGTTAGGATATTCCGTTCTCCACTTTTCGCCGAATTGAGGCATTGCGTGCTTAACGCCACGCTTTACCTTGTTACCAAACCCAGGAAATGAAAATACTAAACTTACATTTCCTGGAGTGGGAATCGAACCCACAACCTGTCGCCTGTACATCTGCACGCTTGTGCCTCTGCGCCACGACAGGCGTTAAATTTGATTATAGTTATACTATTATCATTATTCCGTTCTGGAAAGATAAAGCGCGGCGTTGAGATCCACCACTTAACACTCAATGTCTTAAATACGCGTGGAAAGCAGCGATCAGAGTGTCTTGAGATTTGGTTCACTCTAATAACTTTGCTATTCAGGAAGGCAGGGTTATCTGAGTGGAGGTTAAAGGGTAAAGCTGATGGCCAGATTTTAAGCATTTAGGTGCATTTTAAAATACTAACTGGATCCCACGACTTTGCTTGCATGAATTATAATACCTTAAGTTCGTTTCTTTCCGATTCCATAGCAATTTCAAGAAATCCTCTCTTAGTTCTTGCTTCCCGAAGGACATTTGACATGACAATAACTGGTTATTGTTTATTACATATAATAATATTACAATAAATGTTCCTTTTAATAAAAAGTTTCATGATAATCGGTTAAGTAGTTTTGGCGTAACAAACAAACAAACCTACACTCACATTTATAATACGCTATTTATAAGACGCCTGTCGTGGCGCAGAGGCACAAGCATGCGATTGTAAAAGCGACAGGTTATAGGTTCGATTCCCACTCCAGGAAATGTAAAATTTTGTATTTTCATTTCTTGGGTTTGGTAACAAGGCAAAGCGCAGCGTTGAGTTCCGCCACTCAACACGCAATGCCTCAATTTGGCGGAAAGTGGGAAACGGAAATGTTGAAAGAGAATGGAGTGTCTTAACACTAGGTTCTCTGGTTCCCTCTGCCTACCCCGCTATATGCGGGATACAGCGTGAAGTTAAAAAAAAAGAACATTTATAATATTAGTAGGCATGTAAGTCTATACTACATTTATAAGGGTAGTATTACCAAATTTATCTATAAGGAAAACGTGCGATACCGTCATCTCAGCAGACCCTACGACAGATGTGCCTCCACTTTGCTAATCTGCCAAATCCTTATTGCTTTTTATTGAACTTGGAAGATAACTCGAAAAGTTCATTACGAATAATAATATCTTATATGAATGCAGTTTTTTCTTCCTCATATAAAGTAATAGATTAGATTAGCTTCACGCTGTCGCACATAGCAGAATGAGTAGAGGGAACCTCAGGATTATTGTTAAAACACTCCGTTCTATTTAAATTTTCCATCTACATACATACATACATAGCTTCACGCTGTACATCCCGCATATACCAAGGGTAGGCAGACGGAAAACTAAGAAGCTAAGACGCTCTGTTCCCTACTTTCCGCCGAATTGTAGCATTGCATACTGAGTGGCGGAACTCAACTTTTTCACACTTTTGTCTTGTTCTGAAAGGCCCAGGAAATAAAGTTCCCCCTTACTACCCTGCTATGTGCGAGATACAGCTTGAAGCTTATGTATGTATGTATATTATATTCTTTTATTATATGCTATGCCTAAAATTCGAAAATCTAAGGTGTTAAGACACTCCGTTTTCTACTTTTAGCTTTTTTTTTAAGACAATGGATATTGGCCGTTTGATGAGTATATTTTTAACTAACATCTAAAAAGGAGGGTATGTGCTCAATTCTATTGTATTTTCAAGATTGAGTTCAAATGTAGCGAGTAGTTTTTGACTTATTTGTAATAATTACAGCCCTTTTTAGTACACTTTTATTTGACTCTGTTTTTTTTTTTTTTTATTAAAGTTATAGCTATATATACAAATATTACCTCAAAACGGAATCGAACCCACAACTATCGTCTCTATAGTAGTATTTCAACTACGCCACGGTGGCATTAATGCACTTTTTTGTGTACTCTTAAAAGGCTTTCTATTTGATTCTTTTATAGAAAGGAAAGACAAAGTAAAAGTAAGATTTTATGTTGGTCGTTTGGTTGGTTTTAATAAAAATAATCTTGGGGAGTTTTGTTATTATTAAAAATAATAATAGAAAAAAAAAACGATGCTTTATTTACTAAAATTTATTTGTAATAACCTAATATTTTTTTAACCAGAAGCTTCCCACAAAATATTATGTTTTTATGTGTGCTAACGGATATTTTTTTTACTGAATGAACCAATTCTGCGATGATCCTTTTTTATATGATAGCTTGCTTAAATCTGGTGTAGTACATTTTTAAATTTAGTTAGAGGATCTGACAAAGTTGTTTTTAAGTTATTTGCAATAATTGCAAATTCTATGTAATCAATTACTTTTCTTGTTAAAATCTTGAAGTTTCAATATTTTTGAGGTAATGGCACAGAGAAAGACCGTTAGACTGCAAATCGAAATTAGTATTGGGTTGTTGCTCAGAATGATTATTGAAATAAATCCGTAAGAAAACACTGGAGGTTTCGTCCTCGTCTGGCTCACTGACCACTATCATGTCAAAAGACGAACCGCCAAATATCTTATGATGTGTTCCGGTTCGATGGCATGTGAGCCAGGGTTTTCCCTTTCCCACCATCGCTTTCCCAAAATGTAGTGATTCCCGATAGCCGGACTACTGTTATCCTCCCTTTCCATCCTTGTCCTTTCTAGGTTGGCAACGCATCTAGTACATCTCTTGTGTTGTAGATGTTCATGGGCGAAGGTAACCATTTACCATCAGGCAGTCCTTCTGCTCGTTTGCCATCCAGTGTCCATAAAAAAAAAAAATAAACGCGCTGAACAGTTATGTTTATGGTACGTTACAATTTAAGCTAACAAAGTGAATATTATTGATAATCTATGTATCTATTTATGTACATGGGGGGAGCAAAAACATACATGTTTGAACAAAGTAATTACTAGAACAGTTAAATTTAGAATAGTGGCTGTTTGTCCTATGACGATAGTAATTTTGAGTAATTGAATTAAATTTAATACAAGAATTTAAAAGTCATTTTTCAAACCATCATCATTTGCAATAGGTTGTGGGTTCGATTCCTACGTTAGGAAATGAAAATATTAAATAGTATTTAGTATTTTCATTTCCTCGCTCTAATAACGGGAGCAAAGCGGCACGAGACCCGCCACTCAGCGCAATGTTTCAATTCGGCCGGAAAGTGGGAAATAAAAATGTTGAAAGAGAGCAGAAATTAATGTCTTAACACTAGGTTCTCTGGTTCCCTCTGTATACCCTGCTATGTGCGGAGTACAGCGTGAACAAAAGAAAACAACATCGCTGTATGTAATTTTAATAAAAAAATATATTACTCTATAGTCTATTTTTTCCTACACTATTGGTATAATAAGCGAAAGTGGAGAAAACGAATTGTCTTAACACTCTTCTCTCTGCCCCTCCTTTTTTAAAGATAAAAAAATGAGCTAAATAAACCCAGGAATTAAATATTAGTCAAAAAAGGAAAAGGTGAATGACGCTGATCTATGAACGCCACAAGACACTTGACGGATTGAGATAAAATTTGTCGAAAAGATAATACTATGACGTGGGTGTTCCAATGAGAAATACTTTTACAAAATACAATATGTTGATATATAAATTTGATTTAGTTGAAATATAGATATACTGGCTTGTATCCCGCGACGTCGTTTGTGTGGATTATAAAAGCTTAAAATCTCGTTTCATGGACATTTCGGGTAATTCCTCTTAGTGTTCGTGTCACCACGTTCTGGGCCGTATACCAAATTTCAGATTTCTACAAAAGAAAATATGTTAGTTTGATTTCAAAGAACAGATATCAAAATCAAAATCAAAATAATCTTTATTCAAAATAGGCTGTTTTTTTTTTTTTTTTTTTATACCACGACCCAGTGGCAACAAGACACAGCCTACCTGATGGTAAGTGGCACCGTGGCCTATGGACGCTTGCAACACCAGGGCATCACTTACGCGTTGCCCGACCCTTCAAAACATTTTACATTCCCCCTGTTACAAAAGCACTTTCGCATCGTCAATTTACAAATGTGTTAGTCGTGGCAGTCCTAACGGAAATTACCACCGGCTCGGAAGGCAGGCAAGAAATTCAACAGTTGCTCTTTTTTCAAATTGATTTTACAATAAATATACAACTATGATGAGACTCCGGGTGAGCGTCAGCTTGGCATTTAACTCCACGCATTGACATCATTATAGTATTCTTGGACAGAATAATATACTTTTTCCAATAATATATAGATAATCAAAGAGAACCTAATGTCAAGACACTCCCTTTGGCTCTTTTCGTCTTATTGTCGCGCTTTGTCTTATCGAGCGAAGAAATTACAAAATATCTATTCCCCCAAGTGGAAATCGAACCCATAACCAATCACGTTTAAATTTAGAAACTATACCACTTCGCCGCGTTGGCATTAATATAACAAATAATAATATTCAATAAATAGGCAATATTATATATATTGCATAGAATCCCGCACATAGTAGGCAGAGAGAACCTAAGAACCTATTGGTAGGACACTCTGTTCTATTAAAATTTCCGTTCCCCATTTTTCACCGAATTGAGGTATTGCGTGCTAAGTAGCGGAACCCAACGCCACGTTTTGATTTATTATTAGAGCAAGGAATTGAACACATAAAATATTATTTATTATAAATATTAAATATATTTACATTTATAGAGTGGGAATCGAACCCACAACCTGCGCGTTTACAGTCCCTTGTTTGTGGCCTTAGAGGTTTCCTCACGTTTTAAAAAAAGCCTGAATAGAATCAATCACTAACCTAACTTTAGTAAGTAACAACTAAATCAGTTCTGTTAATTGAATTAGACCAGCTTCTAACTTTTTCCTAATTGAGACGAATCGATCTTGTTCTCTTCGAAAGGGAAAATAGGTAATTTTTCGCAGTTTTCTTAACCTTTGAAAGATCGAAGTTGATGAGTAAATGATAAGGCAGCTATATAATTTTTCATTCGGTTTTGTTAACAAAAAAAGATGCGCTTAAGAGTTACTCAAAAACTAAAATTCTAAAATTCTACTATAAGACCTTAACTAAGTTTAAATAGAACAACTTCAATCATCAATGTGATGCATATACATATATATATATATATATATATATATATATATATATATATATATATACATATATATATATATTTGTACATATACAAACGATTAAAGAAAATGCACTAAAATATAGATCTTTTACAAATTACTCAAAAATTATTTTACTATAGGACTTTCACTAAAATAAGTGGGACCGCATCCAAGGTAGTAGCTATCATGAACAAAAGAATCATCGAAGTTGGATCAGCCAATAAAAGGTTTTACGATAACACACATTTAAAAATTCAAACGAACTAATAACCTCTAGTTAAGTAAGTTTGTGATTAACACATTAAAGTATAAATAATATGCGCCTTCATGTACATAGATACATAGCTTCACGCTGTACCCCGCATATAGCAGGATAGGCAGAGGGAACCTAGTGTTAAGACACTCCGTTCCCCATTTTCCGTCGAATTTAGGCATTGCGTGCTGAGTGGCGGAACTCAACGCTACGCTTTACCTTGTTACCAAACCCAGGAAATGAAAAATTCCATTTCCTGTAGTGGGAATCGAACCCACAACCTGTCGCTGTTTACAGTCGCACGCTTGTGCCTCAGCGCCACGACAGGCGTTCTTTAAATTTGGTTAAAAAGGGAAAATAGCTAATTTTTCGCAGTCTTCGCAACTTTAGAAAGGCCGATGAGTAATGCTTGGTAAATGAATGAGGTACCTACCTACTAATATATTTTTTCTCTTTTGTTCTTTTATAAATTAGGCCTTATGTAAAAAAGTAACTAAGATTTTAACAAAAAAAAAATTATAAACTTTATAAAAAGTACACTAAATGGTAACATTATTACGAATTACTTTTGTTAGGTGGTAGGAGGTTCGTCCTCCGACTAGCTCGCGACCACTATCATGTCAAAGACGAACCGCCAAATATCTAATGATGTGTTCCGGTTCGATGGCATGTAAGCCAGATTTTCCCCTTTCCCACCCATCCTTTCCCCAAAATGTGGTGGTTCTGATAGTGGACTACTACATTGTCCCCCCTTCCATCAGTATCCTCTAGGTTGGCAACGCATCTACAACATCTCTGGTGTTGTAGATGTCTATGGGCGAAGGTAA
>JAKGSA010000938.1:85290-161696 GCA_033558755.1 Philaethria dido | reverse complement strand
CTTAACAAAAATATATAATATTTAAAATTCTTCAATAACCAGAGCTTGATTAATATTTTGCGATAAGAAGTTAAAAGTAAAGAGCTCTTTGACAAGTCTCCCGCTCATAAGTAATTATTTCACTGAGCCGCCATTTAAATTACGATTTTATATCTAGATGATATTTTAGTACTAAACAAGTACCTACTATGTTTTTTAGTAATAAAAATTGATTAAAGTAGTATGAAGTGTTTGGACAGTGGAGTTAATGCATTTAAGGGGCCCTTCTAATGTAGGCATTTGGATAGTAAGCCCCACGTTACCTCGTTCTCCCCCTGCAACGCGATAGGCCCGGAATTTGCACGGTGAATCCATAGAATGCAACTTTACGCTTTATCCAGTATATTAGGACAGTCTGGTCAACGGCGGTCTTTATCTTACCAGAGTTTGTCTTACCATGAAAATAAATTAAATATATATTAAGGAATAATGACTAAAGAATATTTATTATTTATATTGATTGGTTCGATATTCCATATGATTTGATGGATAGCTGGCGGGCGATACTATAATAAAAAACATAAGGAGACAGGATATATAAATAGCGTGCGTCTCATCTTGGTGAGCTTTCGCCTATATTAATTGCCTATTAAAAAAAAAGAAACAAAAGGCACGGGCAAGTGCGAGCCCGTGGATGTAATTTAACTCATAAAAAAAAAAAAAACTTTCGCCTGTGCGGCATTCGAAGGTGGTGATTATGACACTACTTCTTTGGACTCGGCTTCCTTGACATATATTTATCATCCCAAGTATAGAATCGAACCCAGAACCAATCGTGTTTACAATCAGACATTGTTACTGCGCCACGATGGTCTCAGCCTTCCATATTTCATATTTTCCATTTTGTTTTAATAATCTTTATGGATGTGAGCTATGCATCTATAATATGAGTATGAGTACAATTTCATTCCCATTTCTATTTGCGTAAAATATTCACAAACTAAAGAAACCAATACAAGCTTAATGTTATTACGCAAAATAGGAAGTGGTGCAATAAAATTGAACGAGTAATTTTTTTAGATTGAAAGTATATATATTGTGCAATATAGTTCTGGGTTTGGTAACAAGGCAAAGAGCGGCGTTGAGTTCCGCCACTCAGCACGTAATGCCTCCATTTGACGGAAAGTGCTGAACGGAATTGTTGTAAGAAAACGGAGTGTCTTAACACTAGGTTCTCAGGTTCCCTCTGCCTACCCCGCTATATGAGCGATACAGCGTGAAGTTAAAAAAAAAAGTTACATATATGGAACCGTAGTACACGGTTATGAGTGGTTACACTTTAAACTATACGACTGGGAACATAGTAAAGAGTCATTATTTATATACATGTATATACATGTATATCTATCTTTGTATCTGTATTTAATTGACTGCAGGATTTCAAAAGTATGCAAATACTGTCTAATATTGGAAGACATGAATTTTTTTTTCAAGGAATATATTTTTTCTACTTGTTTATTATTTAGGGTCGGCATAGTGGACCAGACTTCAAATTAACCTAAGTATAGAAATCAAAACTTCTATTCTCTTTGAATAAGAGAAACTACAATATTGTGTTTCAATTTTCATTGCCAACTTTTCCAAATATGGTAAAAATATAATCAAAAGCCATACAATCCTAAAAACTATCGCATTTGAATATTTGAAAAGATCTGTACAATGCACGATCTCTCTATACACTTAAAGTACTAATTTAATAGTCTAGAGGTACAATCGTAAATACTCTTCTCTCATCGAAAGTTCAACGTTCTTCACGAATCGTTAAACTTTCACTTTATAATAAAGAACTAATGCTGAAACGAAAGGGAACGTGATTAAATTACTAACTGTTTCCCAGTTTCCCTAAGTTTGTCTTTTTATAGACAAACAAGAATAACTAAAGTTACTGTGGCTATCGTGGCTTAGTCGAGATACTCCTATCCTAACTCCTTCCTTTAACAGAATACTACGGTTAGGAATCAGGAAAATATATATTTTTTCATTAAAACTGTTTCCAAGGCCTAGTTAGACAGAGTGCAGGGTTTAGTTCCGCCATTCACTACAAAATGTATCAAAAATAAGGGAAAGGAAAAAGCCAAGTTCTTAACTGAAAAGGAGGCATATACGATTACATATATTGTAGAATAAATAATATGAATTTTTGCAACAACAGCATATAGATAAATGTAGTAAAATTACGGTGTTGAGTTCCGCCACTCAGCACGCAATGCCTCAATTCGGCGGAAAGTGGAAAACGGAGTGCTTTAACACTAGGTTACAGCGTGAAGCTATATATGTATGTAGTAAAATTAAAAAAAATACTAATAATTCTTCAACAGATATTAGTGATTATATACTTCAAATAAATGTACACTTTGATATTAAAATCATATAATAAAAACGATAAAAAATATCTTAAAAGAATTTAAAAGAACATCTGTTGATTTTCTCACAAACTGTATCCGGTAGCTTTTTATTATATTGAAGATGACCATTTTACGTTAAATTGGTAATTCCAATATGCTTTTAAAAGTTTAATCGAATAAAAATTATTTGAGTTTCATATAATCTTGCATCGTTATTTTGATCCAATTCTTGTCAGCAACGTCAATTTATTTCAAAATTGGCACATGTGTCCGAATCTGATGTTTTTTTATCAGGTAGTTTTTTTATGATTGCTTATACTACTTCGTGATTATGTAAACTATATCGACATATGTCTCCCAAATCACATACACAACACAAACCCTTCCTTTCTTTCTATGGCTGTTTTTAGTTTCACGCTTTTTCAAATATCATCAGATAGTTAGAGAGAACCCAGTGTCAAGATACTCCGTTCTCTATTTTCCGAATTCCGGACATTGCGTGCAAAGAGGTGAAAATTAACGCCGTAATCAATCGCGTTAGAATCGGACGCTGTTCCACAACACCACGATAGCAATCTACGTTTTCAAATATATCCCAAATAACAAATGAAAAACAGAAAAACAAGTGAGGAGGTTATCAATTCGATTGTATTTTTAATGTGTGTTCCCGCAAAACTTTTTATTGAGTGAACTAATGTAGATGATTTTTTTTAATATTATAGCTAGATGAGCCTGATGAGGTCGCTTTTAAATTTAGTTAAGATATATTTTTTAGCTTCACGCTGTATCCCGCATGTAGCAGAGTGGGCAGAGGGCACCTGAGAACCTAGTGTTAAGACTCTCCGTTCCCCACTTTCCGCCGAATTTAGGCATTGCGTGCCGAGTGGCGGAACTCAACACCGCCTTGCCTTGTTACCAAACCCAGGAAATGAAAAATTCCATTTCCTGGAGTGGGAATCGAACCCAAAACCTGTCACGTTTATATTCGCACGCTTGTGCCTCAGCGCCACGACAAGATTTAAGATCTGATGGATAGTTTTTGAGTAATTCGTCATAATTAAACTTTTTGGTGCATTTTGTTTATAGTTGTTTTTCTTTTTTTGTTAAAATCGTAATTTCTGTAGCCGTTTTTCAAAATATACAACATATATTTCCATAAACTTTCGATTCAATATACACACACTAAGCAGATGTTGTTAGTAATAACATGACAATCATGGTTTTGGGTTGACGTTACACCGTAATCACGATAGAAATGTGACACCCTGATTTATGGTAAACTGTCATTCACTCTAAACCAAACTATTGTGACTGTAGTAAATCATAGCATTTAAAACTATTTATATTTCGATATTTTAGTACAGTACGATTTGATATATGACATGTCTGATTATAATTTAAATTAAATATACAATTATTACGGATATCTCAAAAACTATCGTATCAAATATATACAGTTATCATATCAAAAAAGGATTATCAGAATTGGTTCACCCAGTAATAACTCATGCGGTAACACACACATAACAGTTGAATTGATAACCTTCTACTTTTTTTGAAATCGATTAAAAAGAGATGTTTATGAGTTAAATTTTGTTTTGATTATATTTTTTTAGCTTCTTGCTTTACTCTGAGGAGGAAATTGGGATCAGACGCTATCCTATTATAATGTAAATTATACATAAAACATATAACAAAGTAAAACCAAATGAAAGTGGGGAACGGAATTGTTGTAAGAGAACGGAGTGTCTTAACACTAGGTTCTCAGGTTCCCTCTGCCTACCCTGCTATATGCGGGATACAGCGTGAAGTTAAAAAAAAAACAAATTAAACTCATATTTTCCCTCTGGGGGACAGGGTTAGAATACTATTCCCCTCTGCCGCTGGTTAGCGTCCCTTAACAGGCGGGAAGTCCAGTCCCCTAATCTGGTGGTAAGAGGTTCCTCCTCCGACTGGCTCGCGACCACTATCATGTCAAAGACGAACCGCCAAATAACTAATGATGTGTTCCGGTTCGATGACATAAAAGTCAGGTTTTCCCTATTCCCACCCATCCTTTTCCCATAATGTGGTGGTTCCTATGGTGGAGTGCCGTGGTAACTACATTATCTCTTCCCCGTCCATCTACCATCTAGGCTGGCAATGCATTTACGACTCCTCTGGTCTTGTAAATGTCTATGGGCGAAGGTAACCACTTACCATCAGGTGGGCCTTCTGCTCGTTTGCCTCCTTGACAAATGAAAAGAAAAACCCATAACTACAACGCACAATATATATTGAAGACGCTTGTCGTGGCGCAGAGGCACAAGCGTGCGACTGTAAACGCGGCAGGTTGTGGGTTCGATTCCCACTCTAAGAAATGTAAAAGTTTAGTATTGTCATTTCCTGGGTTTGGTAACAAGACAAAGCGCGACGTTGAGTTCCACCATTCAGCACGCAATGCTTCAATTCAGCGGAAAGTGGGGAACGGAGTGTCTTAACACTAGGTTCCCTCTGCCTACCCTGCTATATGCGGGATACAGCGTAAAGCTATGTATGTATGTACGAGTATATATTACAAACTACAATATGTATTTATTACAATGTACAATATATATTTGTTTATACCAACTGTATAAGCAAACACATAATTTGTTTCAATATTTCAATGTTTTGTACAAAACAAATTTAATTATTTCTACGTACAATATATATTTGTTTCCAACTATATAAACAAACAACAGAATCCAAATAGTAAATTGTAGAAATCATTTACAATTTCGCATACATGACATCCCTTATCTCGTTTAAGGGAGCAGGTGTCATCTCGGAGGGCTTAATTAGAATTAGACCTAAATCGATTCAATGTAATATTTCATGTTACACAAGGGTGTGTTATTTATTATGTCTTAACTAATTTATTAAGATTTATTACAGTATAACTATGTGGTATTATTTGTATGTATATTATTATTACAACGCCTGTCGTGGCGCAGAGGCACAAGCGTCCGGCAGTAAACGTGACAGGCTGTGGGTTCGATTCCCACTGCAGGAAATAAATTTTTTCATTTCCTGGGTTTGGTAACAAGGCAAAGCGCGGAATTAGTTCCGCCACTCAGCACGCAATGCCTCAATTCAGCGGAAAGTGAGGAACGAAGTGTCTTAATACTAGGTTCCTTCTGCCTACCCTGCTATATGCAGGATACAGTGTGAAGTTATGTATGTATGTATGTAAAAAGTTAAATTATTACGAATTACTCAAAAACTATTTGTTACACCTTAACTAAATTTAAATTTGAATCATCAAAATGGTTCAATTAGTAAAACATAAAGAAAATACACTCGACAGACTTCAATTTCAAACTTCAACCTTAATATTTGTTCTCTGAAAACTATGAATTTAAGATTTATCAATATATTCACGCTTACATATATTTTCTTGGTTAAAACTCAAACCATTTATGGTAGTCGATTAAAACATTCTTTAAACTTTAGGTCTCTAAATTATAAACTTTGGAAGTGTAATATTAGAAAATGTGAATATTTTATAAAGTATGAAATTTTAATTAACTCTGCCATATAATTATGTTCGTCCTTTAGAGTTGGTTTCTGTAGACGCTTGGTTTTTACACTATGAAGATTTTTCCATCACAATAGGAATCTTTTCTTCATAAAAGTCATAAAGTCTGCAGTCATAAAAATAATTTAAATATAAATGTTCCCCGAAATAGGAATCGAACCTTCAATCGTGTTTAAAATCAGACACTTACCTGCTGCGCCACAGAAGATTAAAAAATATAATTTAGTATATTTTTTAAGATTTAATGAAATATTAATACATAGCTTCACGCTGTATCCCGCATATAGCAGGGTAGGCAGAGGAAACCTAGTGTTAAGACATTCCGTTCCCCACTTTCCGCCGAATTGAGGCATTGCGTGCTGACTGGCGGAACTCAACGCCGCGCTTTTGCCTTGTGAACAAACCCAGGAAATGAAAAATTCCATTTCCTGAAGTGGGAATCGAACCCACAACCTATCGCGTTTACAGTCGCAGGCTTGTGCCTCTGCGCCACGACAGGCGTTATATCTTTATATAATTATATCTATACATATACAACGTTTGCATTACCTAATGACTGAAACAAACAGCCAGTAGTAACTGGCTATAGATAGCTGAATTTTGACACGTAGGCTCATTGAGGAGTTAAGGGAAGCATTAAAGGAGAATTTAATAAAATTGCTACGAAAACAGAATAAAAAAATTTTAAGTCTTTATTTTTTTTTAACTTCACGCTGTATCCCACATATAGCGGGGTAGGCAGAGGGAACCAGAGAATCTAGTGTTAAGACACTCCATTCTCTTCCAACAATTCCGTTCCCCATTTTCCGCCGAATCGAGACATTGCGTGTTGAGTGACGGAGCTCAACGCCGCGCTTTGCCTTGTTACCAAACTCAGGAAATGAAAATACTAAACTTTACATTTCCTGGAGTGGGAATCGAAGCCACAACTTGTCTCGTTTACAGTCGCACTCCTGTGCCTCCGCGCTACGACAGGCGCTTTTATAGTCCACGCAAA
Source organism: Philaethria dido (assembly GCA_033558755.1). Taxonomy (NCBI): domain Eukaryota; kingdom Metazoa; phylum Arthropoda; class Insecta; order Lepidoptera; family Nymphalidae; genus Philaethria; species Philaethria dido. The sequence goes on along the minus strand of JAKGSA010000938.1, from coordinate 154,756 downwards.
CGAAATCGCGGAATAAAGCTAGTAAAAAATATATAATATTACCATTTAATATCAAAGGTAAGCGCTTATAAACAGTTAAAAGTAACGTTTCTTCATTATTATTTCGTACGGTACGTTACAAAGGCCTACAAAATCATTAATTACTTTAATCAAAATATTTAATTAACATTCGTTTCATGGCCTTATTATGATTAAACAGTCAAATAAGCTGTAATATTTTAGATTATTGTTAGGAAAAAGGCAGGCTTACTTTTATCAGTATAGATTATAAAAGAGAGTGGAGAGTGGCTTCTCCGATCTTTTAATAGAATGTGAAGCTGTTATTTTAGTAACCACTTTTTTTCTTGTTTTTTTTTTAGCTTCACGCTGTATCCCGCATATAACAGGGTAGGCAGAGGGAACCTGAGAACCTAGTCTTAAAACAAACACCCACTTCCCACCGAATTGAGGCATTGCGTGCTGAGTGACGAAACTCAACGCGGCGTTTTGCCTTGTTACCAAACCCAGAAAATGAAAATACGTAATTTTTGCATTTCCCGGATAGGGAATCGAACCCACAACCTGTCGCATATTGCAGTCGCACGCTTGTGCCTCTGCGCCACGACAGGCGTTACATTTACTTATTTCGTGATGAACGCTAACGTGGCGTAATGAAGCAATATATGTAAGGACGGTTTCAAATTCGATCCTTACTCGGAGGAACGGTAGAATTTTAATTATTATCTTTTGCCCGCTTTGATAAGTCAAATCGCAACGTTAGATTACACAATTTTTTTATGGATAATGAAACAACCTAGAGGATACAGACGGAAGGGGAGGATAATGTAGTAGTCCGCTATTGGAACCACCACGTTTTGGGGAAAGGATGGGTAGGAAAGGGGAAAACCTGGCTTACATGCCATCAGACCGGAACACATCATAAGATATTTGGCGGTTCCTCTTTTTGACGTGATAGTGGTCACCCACGAGCTAGACGGAGGACAGAAGACCTCCCTACCACCAAACTACTGGGATACCCGCCTCTTACAGGGACGCTACCCAGCGGCGGAGGAGGTGTATTCTAACCCCCTACCGTCCCCTCACAGGAATACATAAGACGTGCTTTTTTTTTTAGAATTGAACTAAAAATGTGGAACAGAGTGTCTTAACACAAAATTCTCTATATCTACCCTGCTGTATGCGGAATAACTTAAAGTTATAATTAATATACTTCAAGCTTTTTCCTGCAAAACAGGGTAGTCAGAAGCAACCTGGTGTCAAGACATTAATTTTCCATTTTCTACTCGAATTCGACATTTCGTGTTCGTTTCGTTAAGTGGCGGAACTCAACGCCGTGATTTGCTTAAAATTATTTAAATATGATTCTTCTCTCGAGCGGGAATCGAACCCCCAACCAACCTCGTTTTCAATCACACGCTGTCCAAGTATAAAATTTAGAGTTAATAGATATATCAGTGTGTTAAATGTTAAAAGTTTGAGCACTGTTAGTGTAAGTTTCGCTCAAACAGAACTAACTTTGTTTCATAGTTAAGTAAAGCTTAGGAAGCAACTGTCGTCAAACATAGTTGCTGTATCAAACGATTGTGAAGAGGTTCTCTTGTATCATAGTATCCATTATATTAAGTGGAACTACTTTCCCAGTTTTCTTTTTATATTTATAAACCAATTATTTAATTACAAAAATCATGATGGAGGTGAAAAAAGTATGGGCCAGTAACGTTTGGCGCTACGTTAACGCAATATCTTAAATGTAAGTTTAGTATATTTGAGCTCATTCTCCTTATAGGATACCAACATACACATCAACTGTCCCGTGCAAAATGACTAAAATGGCAAAACGCAGAATATATATACATATGGACATACGTTTACAGCTTCATGCCTTATCCCGCATATCAAAATAAAATACAATGTTTCCAAGACACTGTCTCCACTCTCCGCCCTAAGTCGAAACATGGCATCTTAAGTAACACAACAAAACATTTCGCTTTATCTGACTACAGCGATGAAATGAAATTCATTTAAATATAATAATTCCACGAGTGATAATAGAACCCACAACCAATCGCGTTTCCAGCTAGACTTGTAAGAATAATATTTTTAATTGTAATTGTATTATATTTTCTTACTAAGTATTGTACAAGGCAAAGCGTATCTTTGAGTTCCGCCACTCAGCACGCAATGTCTCAATTCGGCAGAAAGTGGGGAACGGAGTGTCTTAACACTAGGTTCTCGGGTTCCCTACGCCTTCGCCTACCCTGCTACATGCCGGATACAGCGTGAAGCTAAAAATATTAAGTATTGTGAGAATGTATTGTGTAAAATATAAATGTACATATACATATACACATATAAACGTATACGAAGCCATATTCCCTCATTTTCCTTCCTTGGATTATTTAATAATTCTCGTTCGATGTATTCAAGCGTAAAACATCTTAATAAAATACCTAGAATTGCCTTAGGGACTTGAGATATATCATTATTAGTTCGCAATTAATATCATTTTAACTAATTGTTAGCTATTTCTTAGTAATTTTATTATTTTTTTTTATTATTAATTAAGGGCCCATTGTAACGCAGTCGAAAAGTATTTGACTGTAAAGAATTGGTTGTGGGTTCGATTCCTGCTCAGGGGAATGATTAAATTTCAATTACTTTTAACCAACTTTGAAAAAGACAGTTTGACTATTTATTCTTCTATTTTTCCTTTTTTTCATGTATGTCAATTTTTTTTTACTTCACGCTGTAACCCGCATATAGCAGGGTAAGTAGAGGAAACCAGAGAAACTAGTGTTAAGAGTGTTAAGACACTCCATTCTCTTTCAACTTTTCCGTTCCCCACTTTCCGCCGAATTGAGGCATTGCGTGTTGAGTGGCGGAACTCAACGGCGCGCTCTGCCTTGTTACCAAACCCAAGAAATGAAAATACTAAATTTTACATTTCCTGGAGTGGGAATCGAACCCACAACCTGTCGCGTTTACAGTCGCACGCTTGTGCCTCTGCGCCACAACAGGTGTCAATTGCTTCTGATGTGATTCCACCTAAATTTATTTAAGACGAGTAGTTTTTGAGTTATTCGTAATAATTTTAAATTCGTAATATTTTTAATTATCATTTTGCCGCCCTGAAGTAGTACGACAAAATGCGATGCAATTTCACCAATTAATAAGAAATCTCTCTATTTTTGACAAACGATGAAAACAAAGTGTCTTGACACTAGGTTCTCTGAAACTATCCCGCTAAATAAAAAAGCGTGAAGCTGTAAAATATAGTTCTAAATAGACTGAAATTAGCCTACGTTATATAGTGTATGTATCTAAAATATACATAAAATTAACTTTGAATATAATTATAAACAAACATTAATAACAATGCTTACCTCTTCTAGTTGATTACAAGCGAGGTCTTGAAAGCGTAGCGCGAATACCCAATCTCGCTTGAATTTCACAAAATTTACTTCCGTTCGAATTTAAGGCTGTGTGTTAAACGTTTGTACGTAGGTTATGAAGCGAGAACGTGTTGATAAGTTTCTTATTAGCAAGAAGAAAATTTATAAACGGTTATATTTATATTATTTCCATTCCACAGCTCTGGCATGGCGGCGTTGAGTTCCGCCACTTAATTAGCGATGTGTCGAATTCGGGCGGAAAGCGGCGAACGTAGTGTATTGGCACTACTTGGTTCTCTCTGACCTTTCTGTGCGGGATTAAGCGCGAAGATAGTTTATTTGTTTTACGAGTTATTGCCTGCAACTTCGTTTACGTGGATTTTATGTTACTTGCCATAATAGTTTTATTCATTTTTTGTCTATTTTCGACTACTGACTGTTTATTTTGATCCCGTTAGAATGTTTCCTAAATACCTACCTACATGCTTTTTACACCCAGTAGTTATAGTTAGAATTGTCAATCAGTCTTAGTAAGTGGCAGATTGACGAAAAAGGTAGAGAGAACCTAATGCTAAGACACTCCTTTCCCATTCCCCATTGATATAATACATTATGATTATGATTTATAGCAATATTTGACACCATCGTAATGCTGTGAGCAGTGTCTAAGTCTACATTTACAAAAGTAGTGAGTTGTGAGAGTGTTTTACTCTACTTAGGGATATTATAAATCTACGTTAATTAATAATAATTCATTTTAATCTCATTTCTATGATATTAAAAGTCAATGTGAATTAGTTTTTATTAATTTAAACTAACTAAGCTTAGTCTATTTGCATATAAAGATTGAGTTGTAATTTAAACGTCTATATTAGGCAAAAGTTAGACAGCGGCAATATTTAACTAATAATATTATAATGTCGGTTAGCGATCATTGTGTTAAACTAAATTGTAATTATTATATTTGAGAAGAGCAGTTTGTTCAGTTTCTAATCAGCGCCTCATAAGAACTGCATTTCGTGTGTAGAAAGGCTTTGCCATAAAGATTCGATGATTTAAAAATGCTTGCAAAAGAACATTGGAATAAAGAATATTTTTAATTATATAATAAATAGTCAGAGTGAACCTGGTATCAAAACACTCCGTTCCCCAATTTCCACACTAATTCGATACTTCGACGAGGCTTGAGCTACGAAACTCAGCTCTATGCTTTGTCTTACCAGAACTGAGTAATGAAAAGAAATTCAAAAAGTGGAAATCGAACCCACAACCAATCACGTTTACAGTCAGACGCTCTCTAACTGCACCACGATATATTATGATTAATTTTATTTATAAAATTTTAATATGAGTTGAAAATATAATTATAATTCCTCTTTTATGAGACACTTAAAAGCACTAAACAAATAGACATTAACGAAAGCTGAAAGGTACTTCATAAACTCATATGAGGGATTTTTTGCTGCTTTTATTATGATCATATTATTCAAGTCATATTGTTCCTAGTATATTGTTTTTTTTTCTACTTATCTACATACATACATAGCTTCACACTGTATCCCGCATATAGCAGAATAGGCAGAGGAAACCTAGTGTTAAGACACTCCGTTCCCCACTTTCCGCCGAATTGAAGCATTGCGTGCGGAGTGGCGAAACTCAAAGCCGCGTTTTGCCTTGTTACCAAGCCCAGGAAATGAAAAAATCTATTTTCTGGTGTGGGAATCGACAACCTGTCGCGTTGTCGCACGCTTGTACCTATCTATTATAAGAATTTAATATTATATTTAGACACACAAGATTATTTGTGAAAAATTTAATAATCCAGCAGCTTCAGTCTTCAAATTAACACATATACTATACACTATAGTACACAGTATGGACTGCCATTAACTGCAAACTAAGTCGGGGGTAACAGCAAGTATTATAACATTAGCTTATAACTTAACACGCGCAAATGAAAACGTTGTTAAACGAATTGATTTAGAGGCATCGCAGTTCGATAAACGCAGACGCGTCCATACATCGTATGCGGGGACGCACTCGGTCGAATAAATTGCGGTGGATGAAACCGAACGATCGATCTAACAGATTTATTTAACCGCACCCTTACGCCTATACGCCTATACCCTTATGTCTTTATGGATGTGTATAAGTGAGTGTTAATTTTAACAAGTACGTTGAAGCCAGTCATGGAACAAAGGCACAAGCGAGCGACTGTAAACGCGACAGGTTGTTGGTTCAATTACCATTCCAGGAAGTGAAAATACTTTTAACTTCACGCTGTATCCCGCATATAGCAGGGAAGGCAGAGGTAACCAGAGAACATAGTGTTAAGACACTCCATTCTCTTTCAACAATTCCGTTCCCAACTTTCCGCCGAATTGAGCCATTGCGTGCTGAATGGCGGAACCTAACGCCGCGCTTTGCCTTGTTACCAAACCCAGGAAATGAAAATACTAAACTTTTACATTTCCTAGAATGGGACTCGAACCCACAACCTGTCGCGTTTACAGTCGCACGCTTGTGCCTCTGCGGCACGACAGGCGTTATTAAAAATGCTAGATATATATAATAACTAATACTCAATATTCTCATTTCCTCGCTCTGGTAGCAAAGCGGTAACGCTCTGTTCGGCGAAAAGTTTTAATAGAACGAAGTGTCATAACACTAGGTCCTCAGGGCTACTCTGCTATATACGGGATACAGCGTGAAGCTAAACGCAGTAGTTTAATATAGTTTTTGATCATATTGTCTATCCTTAATGTCTGGTATGTTATATTTTATGACTTAATTGACTGTTATACATGTGTGAAACATGGGTTTGTCAAAAGAAAAATGAAAGAACGATGAGTATAGATGAAAAGGATAGGATATAGCAAGATTGTTATAGTAAGAATTAAAAAAAATTCTTTGGCTAGGGTAGTACCATTAATATAACAGTGAATGGAGTGTTAATTCCCTGTGAGGGGACGGGTTTAGAATACAATTCCCCTCTGCCGCTGGGTAGTGTCTCGTAAGAGGCGAGTATCCCAGTAGTTTGGTGGTAGGAGGTTGGTCCTCCGTCTGACTCGCGATCACTGTCAAGTGTCTCGCAGTGACGAGGAAAAAAATAAAATCAAACAAGGTGTGAGAGCTAAAAAAAAAGTCGCCAGGAAAATGTGGACTTAAAATTGTAATTGATTTTGACAAAAAAACAAACTCTGATATCTTAAAGATTTAAAAAAAGATATTGTCAACATTCGATAGTGATAATACTAAATACGAGTACCTTCACAAATTGAAAATATGCTATGATAAATTGTTTGCTCGTTTCTAAATAATGCACAGACCACCCTCACACATTCGCACGCACACATACACATACACACACACACACACACACACACACGGCTTCGTTACTATTAAGTTATATGTATTATGTTATATGTCATAAGCATGTATTGTTAAGCCAACATGTTATTGTTATTGTTATGTATTATGTTGTTAAGCCATCGGAGAAGCGAAACATTCCCAACACAAGTGTCTTTGACAACTTACTGGGAAGTCTCGGCTGCTCAATTTTGTAAAATATTTTTTGAATAAATATCTTTTTATCTTTTTATCTTCACATCCAATAACGGCTTCCCCTAAATATATCGGCCTGTCTTCAAATTACCGGCTTCCCTAAATATACATCGGCTTCTCTAAATTTACCAGCTTGCCTAACTAAAATTTTCACCACTCGCCACTGGTGTCTTGACTCTAGGACACTCACACTTACTTCTCTCTGACTGCTATTCTGTGCGGGAAAAAATGTCAAGTTGTTAAAAAAATATATATATTTATATAACGCCTGTCGTGGCGCAGAGGCACAAACGTGCGACTTTAAACGCAGGTTGTGGGTTCGATTCCTACTCCAGGAAATAATAGTATTTTCATTTTCTGGGTAAGGTAAAGCGCGCCGTTGAGTTTCGCCACTCAGCGCCCAATGCCTCAATTCGCGCGGAAAGTGGGGAACGGAATTGTTGTACGAGAACGGAATGTCTTAACACTAGGTTCTACCTACCCTACTATATGCGGGATACAGCGTGACGTTAAAATATATATATATGTTTTTCTTTTTAGCTTCACTCTTTGTCCCTAGTTTATAAATAACACTGAACCGAATGTGTAAAACGCGTTGTAAATTCAATAAATCCGATTTGACAGTTATTGAATTTCCATGTACAGTACAAAAATGACTTTACGTAGAGTCAGTCTGCCACTTAACAAACTGACGCGAGGTTTTAAATTGTAATATTGCAGTTTTACGCTTTATCCCTTATTACAGGGAAGTCAGAAAGAACCTAGTGTCAAGACACTCCGTTCACCGTAAAATTAATTTACTAAAAAATCTCGTTTATGTCAAAGCGCGGCGTTGAGTTCCGCCACTACTGAGTACTTTCCGCCTTATTTGCGTCAGTACGCAATAGTGCGTAAGTGAGGAACGGAATTGTTGAAAGAGAACGGAGTGTTTTAATACTAGGTTCTCAGGTTCCCTGTGTCTATCCTGTCAATATGACAAATACAGCGTGAAGCTAAAAAAATCCTCGTTTTTCACATCAGTTTAACGCCCCATCACATAACAGATAATGCTTGATTTAAGGATGATTGAAACAAAAAACTATGTTCTTCTTTTAGTCTTACTCTTTTCTCTCATAGCAGGGTAGGCCGGAGGGACTAGTGTCATGACACTGTTCGTTCGTTGTTCTGTAGAATGGCGAAATACAACGACGCGATTTGCAAGAGGGGTAAAAATGACAATAATTTGAGTATAATCGTTCCCCCGAATGGGAATTCAACATGGGTCGGTTGTGGCGGTTCCACCATATATGTATTATAGACTGTCCTATTGCGCCATAAATTAATTTTCAATATTAATTATATGTAATACGATATTATAATCTATTAAGTTTGAAACTGATAGAGGTGTTATGTACATTAATAAGCCAACTCAATTATTATTATTTATCCTATGTAGTTAAGACTCTCCATCTATCTATATATATTGCGTATCGTGTGACGGAGTTAAACGCTGCTATTTAACCTTCTGGTGTCCATTTTCTAAAGAATAAAATATTTATAAGAAAAAAATTAGCTTCACACTTTTTATTGTACAGGAGGGTAAGGAGAGTGAAACTAGTATGAAAGCTTTCCTATCTTCATTTTCTATTTGGAATCGAGTCTTGCTAAATTTAATAATAAAAACTACCCTGGGTGAGTATCGAATCCAGACTTTATGTTTACAGTCAGATGTTACCGGACTGCGCCTCTATAATTTCTCTATATATCTATATCTCTCTATATATCTCTTAAGAAAAAATTGAACCCTGAATCATCATAAGTCGACTTTTTTCTTACTGCACTATGATGGCAGCTTTCTAGTTTACTTACTAATTTCTACTTAAATAAGTAAATATTTATTTAAGAGTAACAGGTTCGATTCCCACACAAACCAATACACCGAAAAGGAAGATCAAAATATAATTTCCTCTAGCATGTATTAATCTACCGATTTCATTACTTACAAGGTAACTTGGGATCCTTCCAATATATGAGGGTGGGTAATAAAGGGCGCGTATTTTACGTTTGGCGACCAATTCAATATTGTTTCGAGCTATATATTTAAAAGATAAAATTTATCACTTTCATGGTACGTTTGAGACGTTCTTCTCTGTTTGGAATGGGGTTAAGTTAAATGTATGAATACTTATTCAAGCATTATTATACATATACTACAAGAATATTTGTGTACATATGTATATTCACTCAAAAGACGCTATCTGAAAATTATTTACTTTCTGCACTTTTTCATCAAATAAAATGAAATATAGATATATATATAAATACGATACTCCATAGTTATCATAAAAAGGTGTCGACAGTTTTAAGGTCGACAGACACTTAATTCACTAGGACTACCATCTGCATCTTTTTAAAAGGCGTAGTTGTACAATTTCAGATATGAGTACTAAAAAGATAACGCCTGTCGTGGCGCAAATGCACAAGCGTGCGACTGTAAATGCGACAGGTTGTGGGTTCGATTCCTACTCCAGGAAATATAAAATTGAGTATTTTCATTTCTTGGGCTTGGTAACAAGGCAAAGCGCGGCGTTCAGTTCCGCCACTCAACACGCAATGCCTCAATTCGGCGGAAAGTGGGGAACGCAATTGTTGAAAGAGAATGGAGTGTCTTAATACTAGGTCCTCTGGTTCCCTCTGCCTACCCCGCTATATGCGGGATACAGCGTGAAGTTAAAAAAAAAGATCATTTTTTAATAATTTGGACATCTTAAGAAAATAACTAATGTAGGAATAATATGGCATTTGGCATTTGAAAAATTAGGCTAAGGTCAGCTAATGAAGACTCTATTAATTGAATCAGTGAGTGCAGAAACAACGTTAGTCAGGATTTTCAGAATTTTGCAGGCGAGAGAAAAACAACACGCATCTTGCCTTTCTAAGCTAGAAATAAGCTTAAATTGATTACGAATTTTTGCATTTTTTTGTGATTCAATTATTATAAGAAAACTAAGATACACTTCATAATCATAACTCTTGGTTTACGGTTGCCTCTACAGATTCTTCTAGAAGAATAAGAAAGAAAAGGCAACCGCTCATAGAAGCAAGAAAACGCTTAGCAAAATATGTATATGTATGTTATAAAATTATTTCAATGAAAATGAACTAGTAATATAAAGCGCGACTTTAAATTCCACCACACTTTCTATTTTTTTTTTATCTTCACGCTGTATCCCGCATATAGCAGGGTAGGCAGAGGAAACCTGAGAAGGTTCTCAGAGTTAAGACACTCCGTTCTCTTACAACAATTCCGTTCCCAACTTTCCGCCGAATGGAGGCATTGCGTGCTGAGTGGCGGAACTCAACGCCACGCTTTGCCTTGTTACCAAACCCAGAAAATGATAATACTAACATTTCCTGGAGTGGGAATCGAACCCACAACCTGTCGCGTTTACAGTCGAACGCTTGTGCCTCTGCGCCACGACAGGCGTTAATACATCTCAAATTCATTTAGAAAATTGAAAACGTCGAAAAGTATCTTAGCACTAGAATTTCTCTAACTATCCTGCTATCCGAAAGCATGAAGCTGCAAAAAAATATAACTTTTCTAACACAATCACAAATATATTCATATTTTCAATACAAAATTCGTCTAACCATTGCCCACAATAGTCATCGTCGGTTGGACTCATCCCAACTGTACCACGTAGGTGCCAAAATTTTGTTAACTCTACTGTATGCCTTCTCTATTGTGAAGCAAAACTAGCTTAGCATTATATATTCTTCTTGGTATAAATAAGCGTCATTATGGCGAAATATCTAAAAGATTACTTATGTTTGGACTAGACAAAAGGCATGCGGCGTTGAGTTATGCATATCTGTAGGTGATGTCTTTAAATTGAGTGTAAAATACAATATTAAAATCTCCATTCTTTCTATAAATAAGCGTTATTATATCGAAATCTCTGAATGGACAATAGTTTTGTTTGGATTTGGGGAAGGGCAAAACGCGGCGTTGTGTTCCGCATATCAATGGATGATGTTTTGAAATTTGAAGGGGAAATGAAAAACAGAAAGCTTTAATACCAGATTATTTTGCTTTTTACGCAAAAAGTACGTTTGACTGTAAGTGCGATTGGTTGTGTATCAATACTTGTGTTTGGACTTGAGAAAAGGCATAACGCGGCGTTAATATCTGTAAATCAATAGGCAATGTTTTAGAGTTGGAAGGGGAAATGAAAAACTGAAAGCATTTTTTTTATGGATAACAAATGGCAAGTGAGCAGAAGCATCACCTGACGGTAATGATGGTAAGTAATTACCTTCGCCCATGGACATCTACAACACCAGAGATGTTGTAGATGCGTTGCCAACCTAGAGGATACAGACGGAAGAGGGGGACAATGTAGTAGTCCGCTATCGGAACCATCACATTTTGGGGAAAGGGTGGGTGTTAAAGGGGAAAAACCTGGCTTACATGTCATCGAACCGGAGCATATCATTAGATATTTTGCGGTTCGTCTTTGACATGATAGTGGTCGTGAGCCAGACGTAAGTCTGACTGTAAGTGCAGTTGCTTGTGGGTTCGATATCTACTTCATTTTTTTAGCTTCACGCTGTATCCCACATATAGCAGGGTAGGCAGAGGGAACCTAGTGTTAAGACACTTCGTTCCCCACTTTCCGCCGAATTGAGGCATTGCGTGTTGAATGCTTCATTTTCTTACTCTTACATATCAATTTCCTCACGCTGATAAGAGAAAATCGCTGAGTTAATCGTCACTCAACACGCAATGTACGTTTTTTAGTGGAAAGGAGAGAATGGAGTGTTTCGTCCCTAAATTCCCTCGAAATACACTTCAATGAGAAAATCAGTGTGAAAAAAGGTACTTGAAAGTAAAAAACGAAAAGTATTCATAAATATTTTTTCTGTAAAAAGGCATCATTAACTGACTCCCAATTAAATGGCTTTATTACCTTAAATAAGTTATTGAAAGCTTTATATTAATTAAAACTTGAGCTTTTGATGTTACAGTGTAAATGCAGAAATAATTACATCAATATTTTTTAACTTTATTGATTATTTTACCTTTTAAACCAATATTTTAATATTTGTTATAAAATATATATAAAGGTTACATTTAAATTATTTTTTTCTTGGTAATGCAACACAGAGACACAGCACAGCGTTAAGTTACGTTGCTGAAAACATAAAATCTAATAATACGTTCGAAAGTGGAGAACGATGTGTTAGTATTAGGTTTTCTCTATCTACCATGCCATATGCGACAAATGTGCGTATCTTACCAAAATATGACTATACACTAAGACTTCAACGGAAAGCAACACAACAATAACTTCAAGGCAAAGCACGGCGTTGAGTTCCGCCACTCAACACGCAATGCCTCAACTTGGCGGAAAGCGGGAAACGAAATTGTTGTAAGAGAACGGAGTGTTTAACACTAGGTTCTCAAGTTCCCTCTGCCTACCCTGCTATATGTGGGATACAGCGTGAAGTTAAAAAAAAGGAAAACTAAGACTTCACGCTCCTCACATAGCAGGTACACACATACATATATAGCTTCACGGTGTATCCCGCATATAGCAGGGTAGGCAGAGGGAACCTAGTGCTAAGACACTCCGTTCCCCAGTTTCCGCCATTGCATGTTGAGTGGCGGAACTCAGCGCCATACATACATACATAAAGCGCAACATAGCAGGTAGTCAGATAAAACTTAATATCAAGACACTTCGTTCTACATTTTCCATCTGAAACTGAAACATTGCGTATTCTAATGACAGAACACAATACCGCGCTTTGTCTTGCCAGAGCGAAGAAATGGAATTAATTCAAGTATTATCATCATTTCTAAAATTGAATTCACAATCAATCACGCTTAAAATGAAACGAACCACGCCACCATAACCTCTCATAGCTTCACTCTATAACCCGCACATAAGTAGGCAGAGGGAACCAAAGAACCTAGTGTTAAGACACTCCGTTCTCTTTCAACATTTCCGTTCCCCACGTATGGCAAATAGTTTTACAACTATACAAAATTAATTAAAACCTCTTAGACATACTCTTTCGGTATAGTTAGGTAATCTAACAATAAATTACATGTAATTATAGCTTAATGGCGAGCCAGACGTGGTTAATTGGATGCCCCGGAGCGTAACGCAGGTCAATAATAATCGATGGATATATAATAGAATCAATGTGCACGCTTGCTATTCTCATTATATTATGTGTAATATGTATTAAACTAGTTCCTGTGTATTGTTAACCGAATTGATAAAAAGAGGGCTATTCGGTTAGCAGGGGAACAAGCCTGCGATTAAAAACTCGCCGGGTTGTGGATTCGATCCCCAATCTAGGAAAAGAAAATATTAAATATATATATAGTAATTTATATTTATAATCTTCATTTTCTTGATTTTTGCAAGTTCGCAAGTAATGCCTCAATTCGGTAGAAAGTGGGAAAGGGAAATTTTAAGAGAACGGAGTGTCTTAATATTAGGTTCTCAGGTTCCGTCTGCCTATCCTTCTATGTGCGGGATACAGTGTAGAGCTAAAAAAAACAATTCGACTATATATTTTTTAATGTGTGTAAACCAATTTTTATGATTTTTTTTATGTCCTAATAAAATCGACTTCAAATAAGCACTAAAATTAAAATTATTACGAATAACTCATAAACTATTCGTTGGATTTTAACTAAATTTAAATTGCTCCACATAAGAAACTCACATTAATAAATCATCAAATCTCGTTCACATACATAAAAAAATATACAGTTGAATTGGTTTTTTTTTAGCTTCACGGTGTATCCCGCTCTAGCAGGGTAGGCAGAGGAAACCAGAGAATCGAGTTTTAAGACACTCCGTGCTTTTTTTAAAATTTCCATTCTCCACTTTTCACTGAAATGAGGTATTTCACACAACACGTGTGTGGCGGAATTCAACGCTTCACTTTGCCTTGTTACCATAGCGAGGAAATGAAAATACTAAATATTATTTAACATTTACATTTTCTAAAGTGGGAATCGAACCCACAACCTATCGCGTTTACAGTCGCACATTTATGCCTCTCTGCCACGACAGGCATCAGGTTATTAATTCTAAAACTAAAATATTCAAAAGGTAACCCAAAAACGCATGACACTATATTAATACTAGGTGAATAAAAAACAATTATTTTACGCCCGTAAACAATGAAGGTTATAACCAAATGGTATTTTTCAATTAACGTTCGATCGGCTTTTCATGGAATGGTGGAAAATTTTGTTGAGGAAATTTCTGTTTTGTTTTTAGCCGACTTGATAATAGGAGATTCTCAATTCGATTGTTTTTTTTTATTGTTACCGCATAACTTTTTACTGAGTGAACCTATTTTGATGATATTTTTCATTATATAATAGCTAGGGCATAGGCACAGGCATAGGGCATGCATGAAGAGGTTAATAACTGTGGACAGCGTGTGTGGGTAGCGTTTGGAGCTCTGTTCTTTTTGACTAAGCCGCTAGGGATAAAGCGTGAAGTTAAGTAAGAAAGTAGTGATTCTCATATAATTCCCCTTTCCCATCCATCCTTTCCCCAAAATGTGATGGTTCCGATAGCGGACCACTACATTGTCCTCCCCTTCCAACTGTATTCTGTAGGTTAGCAACGCATCTACAACATCTCTGGTGTTGTAGATGTTCTTGGGCGAAGGTAACCACTTACCATCAGGTGATCCTCCTGCTCGTTTGCCATTCGTTATATTTATAAACCGTTATAGTTTTTTTCCCATTTAAATTTAGTTAAAATTAAAAGAGTAGTTTTTGAGTTATTCGTAATAATGTTACTTCTTAGCACATTCTTGAAAGTCGATTTCCTGTTTTTGTTAAAATCGTAACGTTCGATCGACTTTTCATGCTAAAGTGGAAAATTTTCTACCGGAAATTTCTATTTTGTTTTCAATTTCCGTTTAGTTTTGAGATGTATATACGAATACGATGGATTGGGAGAAGAACAATGTTCTGTAGCCTTCGATAGTGAAGTTGGCAATACGTCGAAGTGCTACAGGTCTATAGTATGCTCTACATATTGTATAGATTTACAGTTGCTTCTCAATATAGTTACGTTTTTATAAAGATATCTACATATATACTTATATTTATATATATCGCCTGTCGTGGCGCAGAGGCATAAGTATCCGACTGTAAAGCGACAGGTTGTGGGTTCGATTCCCACTCCAGGAAATGAAGTATTTTCATTTTCAGGGTTTGGTAACAAGGCAAAGCGCGGCATTGAGTTCCGCCACTCAACACGCAATGCCTCAACACGGATTTGTTGAAAGAGAACGGAGTGTCTTAACACTAGGTTCTAGGTTCAGGTCCCCTCTGCCTACCCTGCTATATGCGGAATACAGCGTGAAGTCAAAATATATATATATATATATATATACGAGTATATATCTCGAAATCGCAATCGTCTCGTAATCTATTAAAATGTCTCGACCTGCCTAGAACTATCATAAATTCATTTTTAACATATATTGTGATCTTCGAACAGCGAAGTCACTAAATATTTTATTACATAAGTTATACGAGTGAAAAAGAAAGAAGAAATGTGGGGAACGGAGTATATAACATTAGGTTCTCATGTTCCCTCTGCCTACTCTGCTATATGGCAGATTTCAAAGCTTAACTAGACAAAAAAACTTACTTACTTACTTAACTTCACGCTTTACCCCTAGCGGGGTAGTCAGAGAGAACGGAGCGCCAAACGCTATGGTCCCTGCATACCTCTTTCGCAAAACAAAACAAAAAAAAATACATATAGTCTTTCTCCTCAATAGAAATCGAACTTATAACTACCATGTATCTAAATTAAAAACTTCTCATCTATGCCACTATAGGCGTCAAACCCCTGTGGGTTATATTAGTTATTACAGATTAGTCTCTTAATAAAAAAAGATGAATGCTTTAGAGATGTCATCTCTTCGTAAGATATGTCGAGTGAGCTTGTCTGAGCGAATCCGCAACGAAGAGATACACAGAAAGACATGTATAAGCCAGAATGTTATAGTAAGAATGAAGAAGGACGTGTTCAGGTGGTTTGGGCACGTCAAGAGGATGAGTGATGAAAGAAAGGTAAGAAAGATATATGAAGCAAAGGTGAGCGGCAAGAGACATTGGGGGAGGCCTCGGTTAACCTTCGAGAACGCAGTATCACTGATACTGGGGATAAGTCACGTATAATGCATGAGAACTTCCCGAAGGGCATGTACGTAGAGGTTAATGACTGTGGACGAGATAAAATATGCAGGGACCATAGCGTTTGGCGCTACGTTGTCTCTGACTACCTCAATAGGGATAAGGCGTGAAACTAGTTTATTATTATCATCATGCTATATACAACTCATAACAGGGTAGGGAACCTGAGAAACTAGTGTTAAGACACTCCGTTCGTTCGCGAATTTAGGCATTGCGTGCTGAGTGGCGGATAACTCAACATCACGCTTTGCCTAACAAGGCAAGTAACAACCAGCTTACTGTTATTACGCCCATATACTCGTAAAACGTGTGCGTCATAGCATAACAATTTAGTTCATATATAACGTACAAAAATATATGTATATAAGTGGGACGATGTGAAAATTATGGCTAATGGATTTCGAGCCACCGACATCGACTAGTAATTACATCAGGCCCAAAAGGACATTGCAATTCAAGCAGCAAAAAGTTGGGGCTTTTCCGACTGCAAAAAATGTACAAAACTACACAGTGGATGGATGTAGTAACATTGTATTGGAAAAGATTTTAATATTTTACTAGAACGTAACTAAGATTTTAAAAAAGAAAACTGATTACTAAGAAATTGCACTGAAAAGTAAGAATATTACGAATAACTCAAAAACTACATGTACATGTTAGAACTTAACCACATTTTAATGGGACCTCATAACAGCACTAGCTATCTTATAAAAAAAATATTAAAAATGGTTCATCCAGTAGTCGTAAAAGGAAACAGTCGAATTGACAACCTCCTTTTTTTTAATTGGTTAACATCAGCTTCAAGATTTCAAGGTCAGAGAGAACCTAGTGTCAAGACACTGCATTCTTAGCTTTTCGCCCGAATTCGATGCATTGCGTGTTAAATGGCGGAACTTAACGCCGCGCTTTGTCTAACCAGAGCAGAGAAATAAAAGTAATTTTAAATATAATAATTTTTATAGTAGGAATCGAATCCATAGCCATTCACATTTACAGTTAACTGGTCCACTGCACTTCAATGGCTCGATAGATATTTTATTCTATCTAAAATAACCTTTACTCTGCTAATTGTGATGGGAAGGAAATATTATGTTTTATTAGAGATAAGAGTTAATCCAGGCTTAAACTTATTAATTATTCTATTTTTATAATCTGTAGCCTATATTAGATCGGAATCGCTAAGATAATTGTATAAATATATATTTTTTAAATAATTACCTTTTTTTATAAAGATTTTTTTTTTTACTTCACACTGTATCCCGCATATAACGGGGTAGGCAAAGGGTACCAGAGAACCTTGTGTTAAGACACTCCGTTCTCTTTCAACATTTCCGTTCCCCACTTTCCGCCAAATTGAGGCATTGGGTGTTGAGTGACGAAACACAACGCCGCGTTTTGCCTTGTTACGAAACCAAGAAATGAAAATACTAAATTTTACATTTCCTGGAGTGGGAATCGAACCCACAATCTGTCGCGTTTACAGTCGCATGCTTGTGCCTCTGCGCCACTTATATGGTAATGGGCACTTATTTCCACTTAATAAAGCTTTTGTGAAGCTTAATTTCAACTAAACTTTCTTAACCTAAAATACTATTGTCCTTTAATCTGATATTATGTTCTCTATTGTTAGATAAACTAGAGCTGGCCCTTTATGGAAGCACAAAAGAATTGTTACACATTTTTGTAATAACACTAGTTTCTGCTCGTGGATTCTTTCGCGTGGCGAGTTATAAAAACTAAAATCCTTATAAATGATATATTTTTAACCGACTTCTAAAAAGGAAGAGTTTATGAATTCGATTGTTTTTTTATATGAGTGTTGCGCATAATTTTTTACCATATATACATATAGCTTTACGCTCTATCCCGCATACAATAGGGTAGGCAGAGGGAACCTAGTGTTAAGACACTCCGTTCCCCACTTTCCGCCGCATTGAGGCATTGCATGCTGAGTGGCAGAACTCAACGCCGCGCTTTGCCTTGTTACCAAACCCAGGAAATGAAAAATTCCAGTTCCTGACGTGGGAATTGAACCCACAACCTGTCGCGTTTACAAACGTGCTTGTGCCTCTGCGCCACGACAGGCGTTATCACCAGGTGAACCAATTTTAATGATTATTTCTTTATATACTAGCTAGTGATTCTGATTTACTCGTAAGTTAAGTTAAGATCTGATTGAGTTTCTTGAGTTTCTAAGCTATTTGTAATAATTTTATATTTTCTTTAAATTTCATTATCTTTTTTGTTACAATCATTAATTATACGTTATTCTTATATATACAACTGTAAACTTATTTGCTTTACGCTTAATAATACTCTAAAATTTAATTTAAATTTCAGTAGTTTTTGTGTAAAAGAGCTTCAAATATCCATCCAGCCTTACGAACTTTTATATTTATAATATTAATAGGATAGCAAATAGCGAAACAAGGGCTTATAAGGTACTTTGTAGTTTAAGATTGCGAAAACCTTTTTACTGTGCGAAAATTGAATTGACGACCACCGTCATGACATAGAATGGTATATAGTAAAATATACCACTTTGGTTGTAACTTTTCGCCGCATAGCGGGTTAGTCAGAGTGAACCTAGTGTTAAAAACGAATCAACGCTATGCTTCGTGTTACCAGTGCTAAAATTCTGTACATAATCATTTCCCAAGTGAGAATCGAACCCACAACCTCTCGCGTTTAAAGGCAGACGCGGTCCTACTGCGCCACGATAGCCTAGTATTTTTGTACTAACATTACTGAACAACAAGCTCAAAAGCTTAAAAGGTTTTTGAGGTGAAGTAAAATTTTCTGCCAAAAATTTCAACAATTTGCCACCCACTAACACCACGCTAGAGAAAACTGTGCTTTAACTTTTTCGTAAAAGCTTCCTAAAAGCTTTACGTAGAGTACATACTAGTGACATAGTGATATGTCACTCTGCTGTGACTATTTTGTATCTATATATATATAAAACGCCTGCGTTATTGAGTACCTGACAAACAACGTACAGGCGAAACTACTGACAGAATGCGGAAATTTGGCTTAAGGAGAGTTGGGGAGAAACTAGGAGAGAAATTCCTGTCACGGTGAAAAACGGAATTTCAGGTACATTTCTAGTCTATCTATCTAGCCTAAAGTGTTGGGTAATGTATGTCAGATTTCATTTCCCTATATTTTCCCTTCTAGTTAGGTAAGGACATCTAAGGTTCATCTTCAATAAGTTGAGAAAATTTCTAAAGAATGAATTTAGATACCAATAATTCATTAAAATAAAATTTACTACTATCGCATGCCTTAAGCAACGATTATAATTTCACAAATATTACTTATTATTTCTTTAACTTTTTTAGCTTCACGCTTTAGTCCCATTTACCAGAGTAATCAGAGAAAACCTAGTGTCAAAACACTCCGCTATCCAATGACCGCGTCCTAATAAGACATTGCATGTTGAATGGCTGAACACCGTCAGCTTTGCCAGAACGGAAAAATAAAAATAATTTACATATAATATTTTTTCAGTAGGAATCGAACCCACAACCAAGGCAAATCGCGTCATTGAGTTCCGCCACTCAACACGCAATGCAATTCGGCGGAAAGTGGGGAACGGAATTGTTGAAAGAGAATGGAGTGTATTAACACTAGGTTCTCTGATTCCCTCTGCCTACCCCGCTATATGCGGGATACAGCGTGAAGTTAAAAAAAACACCAATCGCGTGTACAAGAAAACTCTCTCACTGCGCCACGACGGTTTCCAACTGGAAATATTTATCATTATAGACTTTCCTAATTTTTTTCCTTTTCCTTTTTCTCTATTTATATTTTTTATATACTAATGAAATACAATTATTCATAGCCTGTTTCTAAAAGCTGTGGAACTACGTAACTATCGTAACTATAGTTCCCGTTTATTAAATACTCAATTTGTCACGTAACAAGGCGGGGCGCTGCAATTTATCATATAAAATTTACGCGCTCGCTAGTGAGGAGCGAGCATCAATATGCAATATATAATAACACCTCAATAACTCAATGACTGTGGAAGATATGAGTTAAAAGATTCAATTCTTTTGAAAGGGAATTAAATTGTTAGTTGTTGATGAGATATTTTAGAAAAGAGACTATCGTGACTCAGTGGTGCTATGTATATCTTATTGTGAACACTATTGTGTATGGGTTCGAGTTACACTCGGGGAAAAAATAATATTTAGATTGTATTTTTTTTCTTTTTTTTCTGTCTGGAAAGACAAAGCGCGGTGTTAAGTAATGCGATTCTACATGTGAACGGAGAACGGAGTGTTTTATCATTAGGTCTTTCCTGACTATTAGTAGTAAAACATCCATACAAGCTAAAAATAAAATTATATTTATGGCATGTATGGATATTTTACTCAGCTTGTAAGGTGATGATTGTGGGATTGATGACACTGAGGGCTATGCTTTATTTTTTTAAATATAGTACTAAAAACGCAAAAGTGAAATAGATTTTTGTTACTCTTTCACGCAACTACTGAACGAATCAAGATGAAAGTTAACTGTAATATATTTAATACATTGGAATTAGAATAACACAGACTACAATTTATAAATTTTGCCGTGAGATAAGTAATTACTTATTTGTTTTTCTCACCTGTGGTGGCTAAATTTTGTCTTTCTGTGTCCAGTAGTTTAGCTTATATATCTCATCGTATTTAACTTCACGCTGTATCCCACACATAGTAGGGCAGGCAAAGGTAACCAGAGAACCTAGTGTTAAGACACTCCATTCTCTTTTAACACTTCTGATACCTATTTCCGCCGAATTGAGGCATTGCATGCTGAATGACGGAACTCAACACCGTGGTTTGCCTTCATTTCCTCGCTCTGGTTAAACCAGAAAAGAATTGCATTGGGAATCGAACCCACAACCTGTCGTGTTAACAGTCGAACACTTACGCCTTTGCACCACGACAGAAGAATATATATTACGAAGTTAGTAGAACGTTATTCTATTTTTTATTTCCAATCCACTTAATAACATATCGCGTTGGATGGAAATAGCAGAAAAGCCAAGTGTCCTATTATTAGATTTTCTCTGCCCACCTACTCAATACAGAAGATATATTAAAATTATTGTTTATAAATATACACAATTATATTTTAGATCATATCATAATTAAAACGCCTGTCGTGGGGCGGCGGCACAAGCTTGCGACTGTAAACACGACAGGTTGTGGGTTCGATTCCCACTCCAGGAAATGTTAGTATTTTCATTTCCTGGGTTTGGTAACAAGGCAAAGCGCGGCGTTGAGTTCCGCCATTTAATACGCAATGCCTCAGTTTGGCGGAAAGTGGGGAACGGAATTGTTGTAAGAGAACGGTCTTAACACTAGGTTCTCAGGTTCCCTCTAAGGGAACGCCCTTAAGGATTCCATTCCCGACTTTCAGCTGAATTAAGGTATGTGGTGAGAGATCACCTAAATGAAGAGTGTTTTTTACGTTCACTTTTTTGTCAAAAAATAGGTAGAGAGAAATTAATGTGTTTTTTTTTTAACTTCACACTATATCCCGCATATAGCGGGGTAGGCAGAGGGAACCAGAGAACCTAGTGTTAAGACACTCCATTCTCTTTTAACATTTCCGTTCCCCACTTTCCGCCGAATTGAGGTATTGCGTGTTGAGTGGCGGAACTCATCGCCGCGCTTTGCCTTGTTACCAAACCCAAGAAATGAAAATACTAAATTTTACATTTCCTGGAGTGGGAATCGAACCTACAATCTGTCGCGTTTAAAGTCGCACGCTTGTGGCTCTGCGCCACGACAGGCGCATAAAGTAATGTTATGATAAACGATAACACTCCGTTCTCCACCTCGTCCTCTATGTCGCTCTTTCGGAACCGAGATATCAAGATAAAGGACGGAACTCAATGCCGTTTTTCAAGGGGAGAAATAAAAGTAATTTAAATATATTTTTTTTTCCGTGTGAGGGGAGGGGGTTAGAATACAATACAACATCTCTGGTGTTGTAGATGTTCATGGTCAAAGGTAACCACTTACCATCAGGTGGTCCTTCTGCTCGTTTGCCATCCGATATCCATAAAAAAAAAATTATTATTCTTCAATTAGTCCCACAATACAACCTTTACATTCACTGTCAGACGCTATTCTACTACGATGGCTAACATAGTTACTTCTATACTATTAAAAAAAGTTGTTATTTCACCTCCAGTAGTAACCTTAAGTATACAGTTACGAAGTAAACAACTTTCCTAGATATGCCTGTAATGTGAATCCTTTACGTTACTTCAAAGCAAGCCTATGTAATATCAAATGTTTACGAAATTACTCTTACGTAAACAATGTATGTATACAGGCTGCTATCTAAATTGTACTGTGCTTTTTCCTTTTTTTCTTTTAAATGATATAGCTTCATTGAAATCTTATTTATCGAATATTGTCGCCTGTCGTGGCGCAGAGGTACAAGCGTGTAAACTCGACATATAGTGGGTTGGTATACCACTCCAGGAAATGTACTATTGTCATTTCTTGCATACTCTTCCTCAGTATACATTGCCTCAATCCGGCGAAAAGTAGGTAACAGAATTTTCGACAGAGAACGGAGTGTCTTAACATTATAATCTTAGGTTCCCTCTGCCTACCCTGCTATATGCGGGATACAGTGTAAAGCTTAAGCTATTATTATGAATAGATTTTTATTTTTAAAATAACTATACAAACTATATCCAATTATTAAAATAAATACATATATGACTTATACCATATCATTAAAAGATTGCTAATTAAAGAAAACATCAAATAGTTTATTTTCTCGCCTTCACCCTTTGTTTCCTATATGAGTAATCAAAGAGAACCCAGTGTTGAGACACTCCGTTCTGCGTCTTCCACCCGAAGCATTGCATGACATTAAAGATATTAAAGACATTACGTATTGACGGAATTCAACGCCACGTACCAAAAAAAACACCATAAAACTTTGTTAACCAGTCCCATTTAAAACCCGGCTAAGTCCACGTAAATCCAAACCTGGCCGTAAATATAACAAGAGTTTAGCAACAATAACTTAAGTTGTGTTTAACGTAGGCCGCAAGCTACCGCAACCTTTCTTAGTCTCTGAGTAGATTTACTTGCCAAGTTTCAATGTTAATATAAACTGTAATGGCTTTTAATATAAATTATATTGTTTTCTTTTTTTTTTTACCGAAATCCTAGTGCCAGGACACTCCGCTCTCCGCTTTCCATTTGATTAAGGCAAAGTAGTTAGTTATTAGCAAAGACCTATTATAAATGAAGTAAACTACTTGTCTATTTTTTTAACCTACACGCTTCATAATGAAAAATGAAGTAACTTCGTCGGAACCTAACGCCGTGCCTTGTCTTACCAAAGCGAATAAATAGAAATAATTTATATATAACAAGCGACTGTAAACGCGACAGGTTGTGGGTTCGATTCCCACTCCAGGAAATGAAAAGTTTAAATAATATTTAGAATTTTCAATTTCTGGGTCTGGTAACAAGGCAAAGCGCGGAGTTGAGTTCCGCCACTCAGCACGCAATGCTTCAATCCGGCGGAAAAGGGGGAACGGAATTGTTCAAAGAAAATAAAGCGTCTTAACACTAGGTTCTCAGGTTCCTTCTGCCTACCCTGCTACACGCGGGATACAGCGTGAAGCTAAAAAATATATATAACCATTACCCAAATGGGAATCGAACCATGAACTACCATTGCGCTTAAAATCTTGTCTCGAAATTATTAAATATTTCTAAATATTTTAGCTTTTCACCGCATTCAGAGAAAACGAAGAATCACATCACTCAGTCTAATTACATTTTAACCTTTATAGTAAATGTGTAATATCGTGTTTTAACCTCTGACAAAATAACGCTCTGAGTACTAATAAAGCTTCTTACTTAATTATAATTACTAATTTGCTCCTCTCATATTTTTGCCTTTTCATATTTTATGACCATCACAGTTCAGTATGAAATAGGTAGAATAATCAATTAAAATAATGTTTTTGTAAATGCGTGTTTTTGGATTTTTTATCAGGGTAGGCAAGGGGACCCGAGAACCTAGTGTTAAAACACTCCGTTCTCGTTAAACATTTCTGGTCCCCACTTTCCACCGGATTGCGTGCGGATTGGCGGAACTCAACACCGCGCTTTGCTTTATTACCAGACAAAGGAACATGAAAATACTAAGTATAATTTAGAATTTCATTCTCTCTAGTGGAAATCAAACCAAAAACCTGTCGCGTTTACAGTCACACACTTGTGCCTCTACACCATGACAGGCGACAAAGCTGTTTCCTATTTAGATTTTCACTCCCAATGCCTCAATTCGGCGAAAAGTGTGTAACGGAATTGTTGAAAGAGAACGGAGTGTCTTAACACTAGGTTCTCTGGTTCCCTCTGCCTACCCCGCTATATGCTTGTTACAGCGTGAAGTTAAAAAAAAATCGCCCCCCCCACTAGTATACATATATCACTTTCCACTAAACACTGTTCTAAATCTAAGCTTTGTTTGTGAAATAAAACAATGTAGTTTGTATTCTCAATTGAAAACAAGTTAGGAATGTGAGCTGTTTTAAATGCATTTGAAGCGGATTTGTTCACTAGCGCTCCTATGTTTAGAGTAATGGTACAAAGGACTGCCAGCTAACGTTTGCTAATTTCTTTTATTTTCTTTAATATACCCTTTTATTGATTCTCTTTCTCCTCTGATACCTATTTGTAAAGGTGACTATGGGTTCAATTCCCACATGAGGGGATTATTATATTATAAAAGTTGTATTCACACACTTAGGAATTATCAAATTGTTTTAATTTTTATTAATGGAAATGGAATTATTTTATTTGGTGAGTGAAAATGCGGCGTTAAGTTCCACCAGTCAAAAAGCAGTGTCTTAAGTTTTTATTCTCGTATAAAGAGGAAAACGGAGTGTCGTGACACTAAGTTCTCTGTGACTATAAAGTTTTTTAGACTTACTTTATTTAGTGGTATTTAGTGTTACTATGTTTAGTGGTACAAAGGCTAATTTCTTATATTTTCTTTAATATAACCTTTTATTAATTCTCTTTCTCTTCTGATAGGTAGTGAATAAGGTAATCGTGACATGGTAAAGGTGATTATGGGTTTGATTCCAACAATCATATGTTTTTTCAATATTTTTTTAATTAACGCCTGTCGTGGCGCAGAGGCACAAACGTGCGAGTGTAAATGCGACAGGTTGTAGATTCGATTTCCACTCCAGGAAATGGAATTTTTCATTTCTTGGGTTTGGTAACAAGGCAAAGCGCGGCGTTGAGTTCCGCCACTCAGCTTGCAATGCCTCAATTCGGTGGTAAGTGGAGACCGGAGTGTGTTAACACTAGGTCCCCTCTGCCTACCCTGCTATATGCGGGATACAGCGTGAAGCTATATATGTATGTATATGTTATCAAACAAAATGAACACCAATTTTTCACTCATCCAAACAATTCCAACTTCTGCTTACACACACACAAATCTCACGAAAAAGACATTACGCCTAACAGCTTTGACCTTAAGGCGACAAAACTACACGAAAGTTTAATTAACAGTTTCTGTAACACATTTATTTACAACCCTAAGACGTACCCCAAATACGTTCTGTACCCCTACGTACCCCTTTAACTTGGTATGTTACACGTTGGAACATGTCGTTACTGTTACGTAGTTAACAACATAATTTAGCTTTTGATGCTTGTTGAGAGGAAAATATCTTGATTTTTTGATTAAAAACTTTTAATTCAAGGTAGAATAGTGAAGAATAAGCAAAGAAAGCTGCAAAAAGAAAGCAGATTCACGTATTATCCCGTATAGACGGGTAGTCAAACATAACGTAGTGTGAAGACATTCCGTTCGCCTTTTTCCACACGTATTCTAGATATTGTGTCAACGCCTGTCGTGGCCAGAGGCACAAGCGTGCGACTGTAAGCGTGACGGGTTGTGGGTTCGATTCCCACTTCAGGAAAAAGAATTTTACATTTCCTGGGTTTGGTAACAAGGCAAAGCGCGGTATTGAGTTCCGCCACTCAGCACACAATGCCTTAATTCGGCGGAAAGTGCAGAAGGGAGTGTCTTAACACTAGTTTCCCTCTGCCTTCCCTGCTGTGTGTTAAATGACGGAATTTAATACCGCGCTTTACTAGGAATATCAGGAAAGAAATGAGAATAGTATAAATATAATCATTGCCCTGAGTAGGAATCGAACCCACAACTAATCGTTTTTACAGTCAGAGGCTGAAAAGTGGACTAACTTGTTAAGTTCTGCCTTCCTAAGGTAATATATAAAGAAGAGTTATGTATTTTGTATTGTACATTGTAAATTAACCTATTTTGTCTGTACTTCCGTACTGCAACAAGATTAATTAATATTTTAACAAAAAAGAAACCAATTTGACATAAAATGCATTATTACGAATAACTCAAAAACTACTCATCGGATCTCAAATAATTTAAATGAGGCCACATCAGAAGCACTATTTATCTTATTAGAAAAGAATCACATAGAAAAAACAGTTGAATTGAGAACCTCATCCATCTTTGAAGTCGGTTAAAAGGTAGCCTAACCTAAAATCACAACATGTACTAAATCTAGAGACTTCCCACACATAATAATATAAAGCAAAAAGCGTATAGCTAAATAACAATAAACAGAATAACATTTTATTTCTAACATATTTATGGGCAATAACTCGCTCATTCGCACTATAATGTAACGTGACTGGGTAACGTAACTGTATATTTTTTCACAGTTATTCCAAGATAGAGTAGTCAGAGAGGATTGAGTGTCTAGACACTCCGTTCTCCACTTGCTGCTCGAATTCGAAGCATTATATGTTAATTGGCGGATATCAACGCCGCGCATTATTGTGCCATAGTGAAAATAATCTTTAATAATTTAAATAATTTAAATAATGCCATCGTGACGCAGTAGAACTACTTTTGGCAGTAAACGCAATTTATTGTAGGTTCAATTCCCACTCGAGGGGATTAATATATTTAAATTACTTTCATTTGCTCTGGCAAAACAAAGCGCGGCGTTGAGATCCGTTACTTAACACACAATATCTTAATACTTACACGAGTATCTTGATACTAGATTCCAGTGGCGAGAGGGGAAAATTTTAAAAAGGTAAGCCGCTAGTTTTCGAGAAGTCGATATATATTTATGGAAGCCGGATAGGCAGAGGGAACCTGAGAATCCAGTGTTAAGACACTCCGTTCCCCACTTTCCGCCGAATTGTAGCATTGCGTGCTGAGTGCGTTTTGCCTTGTTACCAGACCAACAATTTGTCGCGTTTACAGTAGTACGCTCGTGCCTCTGCGCCACGACAGTCGTTAATCGAACCTCCACTCCTTTAAATATCTTACAATTTCACGATGGCGTATAATAAACGTAAATATACCAAATTAGAATTTAATTGCATACAGACTGACATGTATATTATAGCTTAGTAGTAAAGTTAACGGAATTTAATTAAACAATGCTTAAATTATAGATATCTTTGTAATGAGTATTAGTTTGTCTTATTTAGTGTTGTGTGTTTATTAGTATTTATGTGTGCATGTGTATGTGTACACACACATGTGTGTAAATGGGAGTGATTAGTCACTACTTTTTCTATCTTCAAAAAATTGACTTCAAAGGGAAGTTCAATTTGACTGTTTTTGTTAGCGCATAACTTTTTACTAGGTGGATGAATTTTGATGATTTTTTTTTATATATTACTTGTGATTCTGTTGTAGTCTTATTTTTATTAGTCAAGGTGTGATGAGTACATTTTGAGCTATTCGTAATAATTTTAATTTATTATATATATATATATATATATATATATATATATATATATATATATATATATATATATATATATATATATATGAGGGTTATAACTTCATGCTGTATCCCGCATACAGTAGGGTAGGCAGAGGGAACCAGAGAATCTAGTGCTAAGGCACTCCATTCTCTTTCAACAATTCCGTTCCCCACTTACCGCCGAGTTGAGGCATTGCGGTTGAGTGGCGGAACTCAACGCCGCGCTTTGCCTTTTTACCAAGCCCAATAAATGAAAATACTAAATTTTACATTTCCTGGAGTGGAGTGGGAGTTTTTATATACACGTATATTTTAATAAACAAGTACCTCAGAAACTTTTAAAATATTTATATTTTTTAAATATATTGAGACCATCGTGGCACTATGGAACGCGATAACTTGTGGGTTCGATTCCTACTCCGGGGAAAGATTACATTTCAATTATTGTAAAACCTCCATTAAGGTTTGTCATGGCAATACACAGCGTTGAGTTCCGCCACTACACTACACGCTACTTCGTTATCAAGCGGAAAGTGGAGGTATTATCCATTTAATTTCATCAAATTGCATACAATTCAATAAAAATTTAAACTATTAAACAAAAATCGCTGTCATGTTACAATAACAACATAAAATCACAAACAAAACATGAAACATGTAAAGGTAAATTTAATAAATCTTTATTCACTAGAACGAGTGTTCGCGTGTCAGAAGTCACGAACTGTCGCGACACGATTAGCGACAGAGGTGCAATTTGAATGCCCATTTCTAGTATAGTTGTAATCTAATAATTATTAAAATAATACTTTTTTTTTAGCTTCACGCTGTATCCCGCATATAGCAGGGTAGGCAGAGGGGACGTGAGAACCTAGTGTTAAGACACTCTGTTCCTCACTTTCCGCCGAATTGAGGGATTGTGTACTGAGTGGCGGAACTCAACGCCGTACGCCGTAAATAAAAGTTAACAAACCCAGTAAATGAATATTAAACTTAAATATTTCCTGGAGTGGGAATCGAACCCACAACCTGTCGCGTTTATAGTCGCACGCTTGTGCCTCTGCGCCATGACAGGCGTAATTATTATTAAAAGGAATTATAGTATATAAATTTATATTAATTTTGGAAGGGAGAGATTCATGTTTTCTCTTTATGAAAGAACTTAGTGTAAAGACACTTCGTTTTTCACTTTTCAGCCAAATTGAAAATATTGCGTGTTAAATAGCGGAACTTATGGAAATGGTGTTAAAAAAATTTGAGCATCTACGAAAAGTAGTAATTTGATTTAATGGTTATATAAGGTTTTTTTTTTACCTAAATTATATACAATTTACTAAAAAGTAAAATTACGAATAACTTAAAAACTACTCGTAAAATTTTAAATAAACGAGACACACATCAAAAGCACTAGCTATTATATAAAAGAAGAATTCTCTCATCCAAATTGATTTACCCAGTAAAAAGTTATGTGGTAACACATAAAAAAATACAGTCAAATTATAACCTCATCCTTTTTTTAAGTCGGTAAAAAATAAGAGCATAGATATTTTTTTTTAGGTTTACGCTGTATTTCGCACATAGCAGGATAGGCAGAGGAAACCTGAGAACTTAGCGTTAAGACACTCCGTTCTCTGTTTCCTTTCCCCATTGATATAATAACATTGGTATAATTTCTATTATTACATACATACATAGCTTCACGTTGTATCCCGGATATAGCAGGGTAGGCAGGGGGAATCTAGTGTTAAGACACTCCATTCCCCACTTTCCGCTGAATTGAGGCATTGCGTGCTGACTGGCGGAACTCAACGCCGCGCTTTGCCTTCTTACCAAACCCAGGAAATGAAAAAAACCATTCCACCACCATTCAACCACCTGGAGTGGGAATCAAACCCACAGGTTGTGGGTTCGATTCTCACTCCACGAACGCGGCAGGTCGCGTTTACAGTCGCACGCTTGTGACTCTGCGCCACGACAGGCGTTTATTATTATAAATACTATTTATTATTGCCACATTTAAACTGATTTATGCACGTCTAAACATCGCGTGTGTGTAAAGGCTTACCAGTACAGCACTGAGTGTAACCATTAAAATTTAAACGATTATATTAATTTACAAATACATAATATGCGCAGTTCCACGCTACATGCCGCATAACAAGGTAGTCAAAGAAAACATAGTGTTAAGACACTCCGTTCGCAGTTTTCCGCACGAATTCAAAACATTTTGTGTTAACATTCATTTCGCCAAAAAGAACAAACTCTGCAATTCAATACTAAAGTCCTTGATATCTGAGTGACAACTAACGTCTCATCATCTTTATTATATTATGTTAAAAAAATGTTTTACTATTTAGTTTTATTTTATTTTTGTATTTTTTGTAATTTAAATTGTTTGTTTCTTGTTTGTTTTAATTATATCAAAATATTAGTATTGTAGGTGTTAGATGCGCGTGCCGTCGTTACATACAATTGCAGCGGCATTTTGTAATTATATTAAGGATATTGTTTGTTTTTTTAAATGTGTTAGTGTTCGCTGTGTTGGTGATCCAAATAAGTAAATAAATATACTTTACTTAGCTTCACGCTTTAACCCTAGCGGGGTAGTCAGAGAGACTGGGTGGGGACCGCTAAGGTACCGTTACACTCACCAATCGAGAGGACAATAAGACGCCTACCTTGACACCCTCGTTCGCCCTCTGAAACACCAGCCCAGAAGGCGACTCGGTTGCCCGGCAAATCGGTCGTATCACTGGCTATTCTCTTGGTCTCTATCAAACTAATTACATCCAGATCTCGTTCATCCGTCATATCTAACCATTCATTCTTCTACTACTCTACGACCACCATCCACTTGGCGTGGCGTGTTGGGTGGCGGTTCCCAAGGCTAATATTTGAAATAATTGAAAATGTCGTTTTTTTGCACTTCCTCCACGTAAGGTATAAGTACTCGTATATCTGCACGATTTTCATAAAAAAGGGATCCAAAGTTATTCCTTCACGTATTAATATAATGATAATCCATAAAAAGTTAATAAAAGGTACGGAACACATTTCCATAGTGATCAGAGAAAGCCATAAAAGAATTGAATCGACTATCTTATCCTTACTAATATTATAAATGCGAAAGTAACTCTGTCTGTCTGTTACGCTTTTACGCCTAAACTACTGAACCAATTTTGATGAAATTCGGTATGAAGGTAGAACTGAAGTTGGGAAAGGATATAGGATATTTTTATTGCGAAAGAAATGTTTATGGTAGTCTAGACCTTGGAAATGACTATAGGCTACTACTTATCATGTCGCGCGACTTAATCGAATTCTACGTGGGCGAGGCCGCAGGCGAAAAGCTAGTTATGTATAATAAATAAAGCGTGAAGCTCAGTAAGTTAGTAAGTCAATAATTTAAGTTATTCACTTATTAACTTTATAAATCAAGCAATCCAAATACTATTATTGATTTTAAAAAAGTATATGCAAGTCGACTTGTCAATGTATTCACGAGATAACCACAAGAATAAATATTACATTCTAATAATATTTCCATACAATATAAACTAAGTAAAATTTACTAAAAGTCAAAAATGTATAATTTATGACTTAAGTAAAAGGTCAAAGAGTTCCTTTGAAGCTTAAAATGTAACGCCGTGGTAAAGGATTGACGTAAATTTAATTGTTTTGGTCCTAGCTGTTAGTTTATGGAATATTTTATTCTACTAACTAATTTTTTACGACTATTGTGCCACAGTGAGACAGCGTGTGGTTCTGGCATTTAGGTTCGATTGCCGCTCTGGGTAATGATTATGGCGTTAAGTTCCGCTACTCAAGATGCATTCTCCCGAATTTGGCCGGAAACTGGAGAATGAAATCTCTTAATTCTCGATTCTCTTTGTACCATGTCATTCAAGAAAAATCATAATACTGTAAAAGAAAGATAGGAAGTGGAAAACAAAATGAAAATTCACTAAGCTCTTATTGTATACTGCCAATATGTGATATGTTTCAAACTGTACGTTTTTTTTTATTTTGATAAAAACCATCTGTGAGTCTTTATTACTACACTACGTAACAAATTTTAATATTGAAATAACTAGATATTTCCAATTTAACAACTATTTCTTAACTTTAATCTGTATATAAAGATAACATATAAATATTAATAAAAAATAACTTCACTGTTTTTCCCGCATAGTAAGGTAGGCAGTAAGATATACGTTTGACATTTTTTTCTCCACTTTCTGCTCAAATTCGGGACATTGAGAGGCGGAACTCAACGCTGCGCTTTATCTTAATATTATAGAGCATGTATGTGTAAAATGTTCAGGTTTGTATACTTATAACTAAAAAACATAGATTATACCCTATTCTGTAAGCAATATAAAATATTTATATATAATATATATTTATAATTTATTTATTTAAAATAAACATTTGTATTTAAATATTAAGTAACTTAAACATTACAAAAAAGATCATCCAAACACATTAATAAATTCATCCACATTTCATCCATACATTCATTTTTCATATTGTAGTCTAATATCATTAAATCAATATATGTATAATAACTTTATTAAAAAATCTTTTATATTAAAATATGAAATAAATTTTAAACCATTAAAAAGTACAATCACCCAAAAACATCAATAAATTCACCCAAAAGTTACCTTTATTCATCCATTTGTCACATAATAATAAAAATCACACTGCAATATCCAAGTACAAGCCCAAGCGGACGGACGGGGGTAAAATCCCTACTTAATTCGACAACTCTTATTGTTGATACATAGTACACTCGAAGCCTCGAGAGAGCTCTATGGTTCGAGATTATAAAACCTGATAGAAAAATCCGACAAACGTTGTGACGTAGCGGAAAATATATTTAGCTGGTTTATGTGGTTATTGTAAATTGAAATTCAGAGTTCAAGAGAGGGTGGGTTCGATTCTCACTCCAGGAAATGTAAAATTTAGTATTTTCATTTCTTGGGCTTGGTAACAAGGCAAAGCCCGGCGTTGAGTTCCGCCACTTAACACGCAATGCCTTCGGCGGAAAGTGGGGAACGGAATTGTTGAAAGAGAATGGAGTGTTTTAACACAAGGTTCTCTGGTTTCCTCTGCCTACCCTGCTATATGCGGGATACAGTGTGAAGCTAAAAAAAAAACAAAAAAAAAATAAAATTCAGAGTGAAATTTAGAAAGATATATAGATGAAGTTCGATTTGAAATTCAGGTTCAAATTAAGGATGAAATTCAGGGTTATTTTCATGGTGACATTCACGAAATTCAAGTTAAAACTCAGAATGAAATTATTTAATAATATTTCTATATTAATTGTTATTTTTCTACTTTGCTTATGTTAGACATTAAGATTAACATAAGTTTTATCTGCATACATTTAAAACTAGATAGAGAAAAGCTAGTGTTATGACACTTCGTTCTCTGTTTATTTTAGTGACCATACATTAAGTGGTGAAACTCAACGCCTGTTGACAGCCACATACGCTGTATATGGTAGAGAGGAGGAAATATTAAAATACTCCAGTAACAATTTCTGTCTAATTTCGTGACATTCTGCTACTATATGGCAGAACTTAACACCGCGCTTTGCCTATTTAACATATAATATGTTGAACAAAATATAACAAAAACACTCATCATCATTTTTTAGTATCTAAATATTGATACTTCATATTAAACAAAAAGAATATATTTTTTAATAAATAATATTGGATATCATAATTATTGTTCTGACCTAGATGTATGTAATCTCGAACAGTTCTAAAGCAAGTATTTGTATATAATATCCGAGGGTATATCTTTGTGTTTTGTTCTGTACTTAATTTTGAGGCTTTTATTAATAGTAGTAGAAATAATTCAACGTAAAAATATCAATAAGTATATAACGTACATATATATTGAATTAAAGTTTGATGGAATGAAGAGAACGGAGTGACTTAACACTAGACTCTCCGTGCTTACCCTGCTATGAGAATGTGTGAAACTGCTTTGTACAACATTGGACTTAATCCGATTTGACGAAGAGTTCCTCACAAAGGTAGACGTGAGTGAAGTTATAATTGTACGAATAAAATATGATACATATTTCAGATGACATACATAAAGAAAATAATAACACTAGACGAACCAAATAAAACAAAATTTTATTCATAAACATTATATCTAGTTATTCACCTACTTATATAAAAGCGCTTCACAGTAAAAAAAAATATTTGAAGTATTCAAAACAATAGAAACATGCTGTACTAAAAAATACCAACAAAAATATTACTGGTCACAAACAATTGTTTGGAAATATTCATAAAGTAGAGTTCAGAATGAATAAATGTAAAATTTAAGTAAAAAAAGGCCGTGAAAATATTATTTTCTGTATTATTTATCAAAGTCCCTTTTTTCAACAAGGCCTATAAATGTCGTAGCGGCAAGCAGAATGCCTGTCCAGAACAATAAGCTCGGTAGGGAGCTTTTAGTTTGTGACATTAACATTTTTAAGACGTAGCCTGGCTTTGTAGCGATATATATTATAAACATTAGAAATAGAGTACGATACATGTTCTGAAAATGTGTTAAGATAATAACTTTTAGATAGAGATAGATAAGAGATATATAAGTTTTAGGTTCAAATATAGAATGTTCACTTGTAAGCTAAGTTATATCCCGCAATTTCGTTTGCGTGAATTATAAAACGTAATACCCTGACTTTATCTGCTGTCACAGAAATTTCGAGAAATTCTCTCTTAGGACACTCGTACATACCTCAAGAAGCATACATACCAAATTTCAGCTTTCTATGACCACTTTTTTGACTGAAAGTTGTCTGTCAATCACTCAGTAAAGCAAGCGTTTTGTATGTTTAAAGATAAGTTTTCATATTATGAAAAACATATTCAGTGTAAAAACAAGTGAATACAAATAGAAACACTGAAAATAAACTCTTAGAAAGGTTTTTTCTTATAAAATTTAGTATACGTATCTTATTTACATAGGTTCAAGGGTAAGCTAACGGAATGTGGCATCTCAATACCTTCTGTCTGCGAGATAGTACTTAATTTCAGCAGTTCTTTTCTATATAAAAAAATATGTAATACAATAGTGCGTATTGTTCTAAGATACTTTTGATGGATATTTCTCGCTGTAGTTATTAAAATAATTACAAACTATAAATTTTTTTTTTATATAATGGGTTTATTTATTTATTTCACGTTGTACATAATTTTAATAAAATAGATAACCGACTTCAAATGAAATGTACTAAAATATAAAATTATCACGAATAACTCAAAAACTATTCGTCAGATTTTAACTAAATTCAATTAAAACCACATCAAGACTCCTAGCTATCAAATAAAATAGGATCATCAAAATCGGTTCACCCAGTAACAAGTTATGCGGTTACACACAAAAAACATAGTTAAATTAAGAACCTCCTTTATTTGTTTCGATGAAGAAGTATTATTTTCTCTTAGTTTTTGCTTCATAAAAATGTAGGTTAAAGACGTTTTAAGTCTTTTATTTGACAAAATCATATTGTAGAGTCGTTTAAGCATTTTTTTCATTTCAATAGACCCTGTGAATGTCAGTGGCGGTAAACAAAACGCCTTCTAAAAACAATAAGCTCTTTAGAGAGCCTTTAGCTGTAGAAGAAAATATTCGAGTGCTATCTCGATCATTGTTGTGTCACGGTTGTTGACAAAGAATTCAACAATGGAGTGTAAATGAGGAGGTATGGTAGATTTTTTTGCATAAAATTTAGGAAATAACACGAAATATTTTTATTTCTTTTAATTTAATCTATTTCTTTCATTCCATACACACAATGAGTTCCAAAAATATATTTAAAACATGATAAGATTTGATAAGAGAGCATATGTATATAAAATTTTTATGAGCATATCGTGGACATATTTCATAGCGTATATGTCGTTTTTATATTATATATGTTAGCCTGAAAATTATTATTTACAAATATCATAAAATACAGTACGCATATAATAGGTTAAACCTACCTTAGTGAAAATCCATAGGAATAATAAAACCGAATAAAAATTTGGCTCCAAAAGCCCAAGTCACAGAAAATTTGTCGTAAATATTTGGTTGATCACAAAAAAAAATCTAAACATTCACACACAGCACAGAACACACAGCAATCATAAGTGAGTGCAAAATTAGTACACAAATTACAGGTCGGCACTGTAACGCGTAGAGGGTCTACGACGTAGCGCTGTGGCTACGCGCGGGCTACGACTGCCGCCGCGTCGACCCCACCCCTCCCGTTTCGGCGCAACGTGACGTCTACATTATTAAAGTTATCGAAATATTCATTTTTTTTTATCATTTTCAATAAAAGCCCATTAACATTTGCCTGTTTCACTTGAACCATAAATCGTTTTTAATTAAACGTTTGATTGATCTATTAATTAATTAATGATATTCATTCTTAATTAATATCTCTTAATCATGCTTTTAAGTTTATTTACTGGTTGATTATATGTTTTCTTCTTTAATTTCTTCATCTACAATTTATCAGCTAAGAAATTTGACAGAGAAACCGTAGGCAATTTACTGTATTTCCAATTATTTGACTAGAAAACTATTGCGAGTTATATGACTAGACCAGTAACTGTTTTATATAAGGACTGAAAAATATCAAATTTGGGTAAGCAGAGAGAAGATTTCGAAAAGTGTTAAAATGCTTTAAGCGCCCTTGACCATACACTTAGGTCGCAAGTCCCAAACACTGCTACGAGCTCCTCTCTCTGCAATACGATGGAACTGACGGGTGCTTCGTTCTTCTCTTTTACGGCGATCTTTATATATTATTTCAGAATGTTTCTCTTTGTTTCCCCCGTGAGATAGCAGATTAGAAATCTATCTATATATCGATGGGTCCTAGGTACACTATATACAAGAACAAAAACTTTACATGAGAGTCATTCAAAAATATCTAAGATTGTAATTTTTTCATTATTCAAAGCAAATGAACCAGTGCACTTAGTACCCGTAAATAAACTATACAAAACACCTGCTAATAATATACATGAAAAAAAGCTTCAATGTAAACAAATAAAAAAACAACTATGTTTTAATATCAAATTGTTTGTCTTACGGCTCTTACACAACGTATACGTTAATACTAAAATCTTTGGCAGGCGCGAACGTATTGTAGAGTCAGAGCCAACTGCCAGATAGTTACTAATTCGATAGAATTGATACTTTTTCTTATTTATTACGACTATTCCTCTTCCACAGTAATCTACTCAATCCAAGAAGCGCTTGGATTGCTAAAAATTAAACTAAATTAAGAGCTCTACGTGTAACGGAAAGTTCGAAACGTGTTTGTTTTCAGGAATTTTCGTAGTTTAAGACCGTCTAGATTACGGCGTCTTGAGTTATAATATATCGTTTATCGTTCTAGCGTGTAGCTAGTATCTAGTGTAAAGTATAGGTACTTTGTTTTTAAATATTGTATGTTTTTGAGATGTATGGCGTTACGTTGTGTATAATATTTTCTTTATATGAAATCACTGTATATATAAATAAATTTTTCGTTGTTATATTATAACAGCTTTCAAATTGTTTTCTGGTAAATATATACAATTATAATATATTTGTTTCATTAACACATGTGATTAAAGAGTGTTTACGTTCTCTACATTCTGAGTAATTTAGAAATATTGCCTATTAAAATATATTTTACTAAATAAGTTAAATATTCCTATAGCTTCGCTACTCACGTATAGCAAGATATTCAGAGAGACCCTAATTCCATGACACTCTATTTCTCGTTTTTCTCCCGAAATCGAGACATTATGTGTTGAGTGGTGAAATTTAACGACTCTATCTTACCAGAGCGGAGAAATGAAAATGTTTAAAATTTTATTATTTCTCGAGTGGTAATTGAGCCCACAACTAAACGCGCTTACAGTCTGACACTGCCCCACTGCACCACGATAGTCTATAGATATCAAAGATATCCATTAAAATAACAAAAGATGGAAATAATCTAAAAGAAACTAGAAATATCCACGACTTGACGCTAGTCGGTCTTGACATTGTTAAGTTATTGAGCTTTTATCGTAGTTTATTCAGTAGAAAACTTTTTGACAAACGCTTAATGGAATATATTTAAATTTTGTAGAACACTAGCTGTATCCTGCGGTTTCGTTTTTGCACGGACTATAAAACCTAAAATATTATTTTCGTATTTTTCGTATTTATCAATTCGTATTTTTCAATTTTCATAACAGTTTCGGGAAATTATCTTTTAGTAGTAGAAAATCGGGAAAGTATCTTTTGGTCTTGGCTCCATTTCACAAAAGGAGTCTTGGAAAACAGGTTCATAAAGAAAAAGGACAAAGCTTTGAGTCCAAGTTTTTTATTCGAACAGCGAGAAAATGGAATTGATTGCTGGCATCTGTATTTCCTAAGTCCTACATTATGAGGATCTCCAAAACAAGAGTTTAATAACCGTTAGGTTATCTTCTAAGTAAGCGCGTATCATCGTAACCAGCACTATAAGCCTTGATGAAGCCTCCATAAAAAAAAAGTCTTATCATTTCGCACTAGTACATATTTGAATTGAACATATCTGAAATTAAGTAGATATAGAGTTTTTATAATGATTCTTTTCATAGGAATGAAATGAAACAGGCTACATAATTCATGTAAAACAATTCCCAGAAAACTCTTTTCAGTTGGTACCAAATATATTGTCCAATCCAATAAAAATTATGAAATTGCTATGCGTATAATATTTAAATTTAATTGTGGTCACATAGCTTTATATTTATTTGAGGCCATCGCAGCACGGTGGGACAGCGTCTGACTGACACGGTTGGTTGTAGGTTCGATTCCCCTACGGGAAACTGTTATTTTTAAACTATTTTTCAGACCCTGCTATACGCCAGTCACGGCGCAGAGGCACAAGCGTGCGACTCTAAACGCGACAGGATTTGGTTAACAAGGCAAAGCGCGGCGTTGAGTTCCGCCCCTCAGAACGCAATGCCTCAATTCGGCGGAAAGTATGGAACGGAGTGTCTTAACACTAGGTTCCCTACCCTGCTATATGCGGGATACAGCGTGAAGCTATGTATGTATGTATGCATAAACTAGTCGTCAAACTTAACTAGAGACCATCTCAGAAGCACTAACTATCACATAAAAAAAGAATCATCAAAATTGGTTCATTCAGAAAAAAATATGCAGTAAACACACAAATAAAACAACAAAATCGAGAACCTCTTTTTATTGAAGATGGTTAAAAATAAAGAAACCAATCAAAGCAACAATACGTTAAAAGTTCAGTGGACGTCATATTTAAGGAACGAATGACAGATAAAGTTATTTATCGGCACTAAATCGTTTAGAGTGTTGTCGTAAATATCTTGAATGTATCGAAATCATATTATGTGTGAGCTTTCTTATAGAAATGTATTGTTAAGTTGAGAGATACTTTTATAACGCTCTCGTGGTTGCAGAGGCACAAGCGTGCGACTGTACGCGCAGACGCGACAGGTTGTGGGTTCGATTCCACAGGAAATGAAAAGATTAAATATTTAATATTTTCATTTCCTCGCTCTGATGACAAGGCAAAGCGCGGCGTTGAGTTTCACCACTCAGCATGCAATGCCTCAATTGGGCGGAAAGTAGTTTTTCTCTGTACTGGTAAAACAAAGTGCAGAGTTGAGTTCCACTACTCAACAAATATAGAAAGTATAGGTGCAAAGGGAGTGTTTTGACACTTTATTCCCATATTTTATTTATTTTTATTTTTCTGCTTATTGGTCCACAAAACAAATTACAATCGGTGTACATAAAATTACAAATATTGTAGAAACGATTGCATTTTTTTCTATGCAGACACAGCATGCATTGATAATTATTACAAACAACGCCTATGGCAAGAAAAAAATAAACAGTAAAAAATAACACATAATATTGGTAATTTCTAATTTAAAATTTAGGCAAACAATGTCTGTATTTAACAATGGGTAAAGAGGAATACACAAAAATCTAAACAATTAAACTATTTAAATATTACTGAAATTAAATTAGTTAGGTACTACTCAAACTAAACAATTTCTTTTAATTTGTGTCCCAGTGAAGCTATAGAGACATCAGAGAAAATATATAATTTAGATCATATGGCATAATAGGGTAGTTAGAGAGAATCTAGTCAAGGCACTCCGTTCCCTGTTCTCTGCTGGAATTCGAGATATTGCGTCACAACACTAACACACATAAAAAATACAGTAGAACTGACAATTTCCTCTTTTTTTTAAATCCTGTTTAAAACTTAATGAATTATGACTATGTGAAAGTAAGATAAAATATTCAAAGAACTAACAAATGGAGAACGGAATTGTTGAAAGAGAATGGAGTGTCTTAACTCTAGGTTCTGTGGTTCTCTCCGCCTACCCTGCTATATGCGGAATACAGCGTGAAGTTAAAAAAAAAGAAACCAAATGCGTCATGTTAACCAAAATGCCTCAAAAAACTCAATCCATACCACAAATTGACAATTTCAAAAAGAATACGCTTAAAATTATTTTTCCATTATCTAGGTTGTTCTGACAAGCATATCTGGTTAAAGCTATGAACATATTATTATGCCATCTATTCCGGACACGTGTGCAAATTATCAACTAAATCTAACAGTAAAAAGTGAACTAGAGCAGCGTTGCAAGATATATATATTTTAACTTCACGCTGTATCCCGCATATAGCAGGGTAGGAAGAGGGAACCTGAGAATCTAGTGTTTAGACACTCCGTTCTCTTACAACATTTCTGTTCCCCACTTTCCGCCGAATTGAGTCATTGTGTGCTGAGTGGCGGAACTCAACGCCGCACTTTGCCTTGTTACCAAACCCAGGAAATGAAAAGACTAACATTTCCTGGAGTGGGAATTGAACCCACAACCTGCCGATATTCTTCTATTTATTGATAGATATATAGAATAGCAATTGCGAGGCGTCCATATAACACAGTTTCTACCGGCTTACCTTTAGTAAAAATTGGGAGTGACGTAGTAAAAAAAAAGTATCTCATACTTAAAAAAAAGGTCACTAGGAAAAGATGGAGCTTAAATTGTAATTGAGCTTGCAAAAAAACAAGGTCCAGAAAAATGTGAGAGCTAAAAAAAGGTTGCCAGGAAAATTTTGGATACAAAATTGCAAAGAAACGGTCATCAGCAAAATTTGATGGTACATACATACATAGCCTCACGCTGTATCCCGTATATAGCAGGGTAGGCAGAATGAACCTAGTGTTAGGACACTCCGTTCCCCACTTTCCGAATTGAGACATTGCGTGCTGAGTGGCGGAACTCAACGCCGCGCTTTGCCTTGTTACCAAACCCAGGCAATGAAAAATTCCATTTCCTGGAGTGGGAATCGAACCCATAACCTGTGGTGCTTACAGTCGCACGCTTGTAAAATTAGTAAATAACGTTACATACTATACCGGCTTCCTTAAATATATGTACCGGCTTCCCTAAATTTACCGGCTTACCTTTTAAAAATTTTCACCCCACGCCACTGATATGTATGTAGATAGATAGATAAATAAATAATTGAATGTATGGATAACTACAAGCTAGTGCAACTAATAAAAACAAATCAAAAATAACAAGAATTTAATTACGAACATAAAATCCATCTACAAAAATGGCTTTTAGCTATATGTTTTCAAAAATACTTCAATATTTCAACCTGCACTGCCATAATCTATAGTTTTATATCAATTTTTATATTAGAAACAAGTACTAAGGATGATATATGTATGTTATTTTTCCACAGTATTATTTGAAGGACCGCCTGAGGAAAGCTAATTAGTAGCAATGTCGGTCCTTACAAGCTCACTGTTTTTAATAACAATTATGTTCTGTTTAAACCTATTTATATGTTTATTTTTGTAAGGAATTATCATTGAAACGTATTTATTATAAAAACATAATTGAATTATTTCTTTCTTTTTAATATTATGTTGTTAGTATCCCGCATATAATAGGGTAGGCAAAGGGAACCCGAGAACCTAGTGTTAAGACACTCCGTTCTCTTTCAACAAATCCGTTCCCCACTTTCCGCCAGATTGAGGCATTGCGTGTTGAGTGGCGGAACTCAACGCCGCGCTTTTTGTTGTTTATTTTGTTATTTCTAATATCTTATCAAAATTATGGTGTATTTAAAGTAAGACGTTTATATTAATAGTTACCATAAGACGCAATTAAAATATTAAAACGAGAACGATGAGTGTAGGTTCAAATTTTAATATTATAATTGAAATGGTAAGAAGGTAACGTAAAATGAATACCTACATTAGAAAATGTATCAAGTACTTTTTAAAGATGACCAGCCAAAAGATATACAATGTACAATACTGTACAGCGTTCTCTATGACATATTTTTTCCTTTCTGTGTGTATTTCTTGCATAATAATAAGCAGAAGGAACCTAATATCAAGCCACTCTGTTCTTAATTTTCCACCTGAAATCGAGACATTACGTGTTGAGTGGAGGAACTCAACGTCGGTCTTTATATTATAAGAGCGGGGAAATGAAAATAATTTTATATATAATTGTACATTTAAACTTTGTCTCACTGCGCTACGATGGGACTTACATGTTTCAATCAAGTGTATCCTACAAATCCTACATTACTCTTCTTCTTCTTCGTGTCACTCTTGGCAGAGTGGTCGTGGTCAACATGTATACTTTGAGGGGACAGGTACAGCTCTCCGTACGATTTTGCGCCATTTCTTCCTGTTTGACGACATTCTGGTACACTCGTACTTTGTCCTTGGTCTGCCCACTAGTGACTTAACTTGGTCAGTCAATTTTATTTACATGGACTATAAACTTCGACTGGAAAATATACACTAAGAAGCCTGTACATTGAATTTTAGCTCACTATAATCAAAAGTTTCACCTGTACGTTATCTTTCAGTCACACAATAACGATCAATATAATATGTATGCAAATCTTGACTTACAGAAGAGCAACATCAAATTCTTTTCCGTGTATGCTGCAACCCTTTAGAACCAGCTCCCTAAAACCCTGCAGCCAGTCCATAACGTCCTTTAAGTCCCATCTAAAAAAGCATCTAATTACTAATTTGAACAGTTATCAATGATGTCAGATCGATTATATATGACAACCGTATTTCATTTCATATTTATTTATTATATATATATATATATATATATATATATATATATATATATATATATATATATATATATATATAACTGATATCTGCATAACAAATTTCCCACAAAACCTTTGAAAGCCTGTATTCCGATATAAATTTATACCAATTTAATAAATTCAAGACGCGTATTCTAATATTTTCAGCACTCGACACTCTGAATGTGGCACACGTGACTGCGAAATGCATTGCGCTTATAATCAAACGTCAAATTTCATTTCATAAGCCTGGATTATATTTGAAAATGTCAATATATTCTTATTTAATAATATAACATATATCGAAATAATTGTAGATTTATAAAACCCCTGTCCTGGCGCAGAGGTACAAGCGTGCGACTGTAAATGCGACAGGTTGTGGGATCGCTTCCCACTCCAGGAAATGTAAGAGTTTAGTATTTTCATTTACTGGGTTTGGTAACCAGGCAAAAAGCGGCGTTGAGTTCCGCTACTCAGCACGCAATGCCTCAATTCAGCGGAAAGTGGGGAACAGAGTGTCTTAACACTAGGTTCCCTCTGCCTACTCTGCTAAATGCGGGATACAGCGTGAAGCTATGTATGTATGTATTAATATATATTGAAATAAAATATTTGGATATTTATAAAAGAAAAGATTTCTATATTGGATTATTAACCAACTTCTAAAAAAACAGATTCCGTATTTAGCTATATTTTTTATGTGTGTTACAGAACTTTTTACTGGGTGTATCAATTTTGATGATTCTTATTTTATATGATAGATAGTGCTTCTGAATGGGCCACCGTTTTAAGTTTAGTTTAGATCTGACGAGTAGTTTTTGAGTTATTCGTAATATTTTTCACTATTCAGTACATTTTATTTGAAGTCGATTATCTTTTGTTGTTTAAATTATTTTCTTATATTGCTATCCTTGTGGTAATAATTAAAGAAAGTCAAATTAAAAAAAGAA
Source organism: Philaethria dido (assembly GCA_033558755.1). NCBI lineage: Eukaryota > Metazoa > Arthropoda > Insecta > Lepidoptera > Nymphalidae > Philaethria > Philaethria dido. Next base: position 110,590 of record JAKGSA010000938.1, on the reverse strand, counting down.
AACATTTTCAAGCATTTTTTTTTAATTTCATGTATTCCGCACATAGCAAACCGAACCTGAGAACCTAGCGTTAATACACAACGTTCTTTTAAGAAATCTCCACTTTCCATCGTATTGACGCATTGCTTGATAAGTGGCGAAACTCAAAGCCGCGAATTAAAGCAATATTTTTGAGAATTTCCTTATTTTTGATGTAGGTTAAAACATGATATACTCGTATGAGTAAATTATTAAACACTTTTAAAGTAAATCACTTAAACACAAGCATCATCGTAATTACTCATATGAGGAGAGTAAACAACTGAATGTTAACAAAGTTGGAGCGAGTCTAATAAGTTAATATACTAAGTCCGGGCATACGATAATTATGTACCAATTTTGTTATTAATAGCGAAATTATTTACAATTTGTTTTAACCAACTTCCAAACAAGGAGATTCTCAGTTCGACCTTTTTTTAGCTTTACGCTGTATTCCGCATATAGCAGGGTAGACAGGGGAAACCTGAGAACCTAGTATTACGACAATCCGTTCGCTTAAGATTTCCATGCCCCATTTCCGCCGAATTGTGGCATTTAGTGTCAGAACTCACTATTTAACCACTGGGTTAACGAATTATGATGATTCTTACGATATAATTAGGATTTTAACAAACAAAAAAAGCGACATCATACAAAATGCACTACAAAGTACATTTATTACAAATAACTTAAAAACTACTTGTCAGATATTAACTAAATTGATATGGGACCAAATCAGATTTATAATATTTTTTTAGTTATTATTACTATTTTTTGCACTGTTTACCACCAAAAAGATATCTCACTTAAGTACGCAATCAGTAATGGTTGCCTGTAAGAGATCACTTTTAGTGATAAGGCCGCCTTTGCTTACTTACATATTTGTTACTTTGTAATTCTTTATTTATTATGTGCAATAAAGTGTTTTATTATTGTTATTATTATCAGAAGAAGTACTTTTTATATAAAAAAATCATCAAAATTGGTTCTTCCAGTAGAAAGTTAAGCGGGAACATATAGTAAAATTGAGGAATTGACTTTCTCCTTTTTTTGATGTTTTAACAAAAAAACGACTACAAATAAAATATACTAAAAAAGTAAAATTATTACGAGTAACTCAAAAACTACTCGTTCCATCTAAACTAAATTTAAATGGGATCATATCAGAAGCGCTAACTATCATTTGAAAAAAAAAAACAACAAAATTAACCCACAGAATAAAAGTTGTACATTAACACTAACGTGGCGTGTCGTGGCGCAGCGGCACAAGCGTGCGACTGTAAACGCGACAGGTTTTGGGTTCGATTCCCACTCCAGGAAATGTAAAAGTTTAGCATTTTCATTTCCTGGGCTTGGTAACAAGGCAAAACGCGGTGTTGAGTTCGCCACTCAGCACACAATGCCTCAATTCGGCGGAAAGTGAGGAACGGAGTGTCTTAACACTAGGTTCTCAACTACCCTTTGCCTACCCTGCTATATGCAGGATACAGCGTGAAGCTAACACACATAAAATATACAGACAAATTGCTTACATGCCCCTTTTTTCGAAACCAGTTAAAAATAACATTGATGTTCTATCTTTCGATCTGACAAAGAACGTCGTTCCTAGAATCACATACACGTGTAATTGTATAAGATTGAATAAGAAATGGCTAAATTCTTGTTACATATAGAAAGAGGCGATTGATGTTTAAGTTGCTATGTTTATTTTAGTATAAGATTTGTTTTAGCTTTCACTATATGTACAGAAGTTACTTGAAACTGAGAAAGGTAAGGCATTATGGTGCATTAGTACAGCGTCTAACTGAAAACATTCACGTTGTGGGTTCGATTCTCACTCGTTGAATTTTTTTGTAATTAAATTATTTTAATTTCACCACTCATGTGAGTTATCTAAACACAATATCTACCCTTCGGGAGAAAAATGAAGGACGGAGTTTTTTTTTTTTTACGTTGTAACCCGCATATAGCAGAGGATTGGGTAGGCAGAGGGAACCAGAGAACCTAGTGTAATTCTCTTTCAACAATTGGAACGGAGTGTCTTCACTATAAGTTCTCCCTGACAAGGAAAGTAGAGAAAGGAGACCGGATAATGTGTACGGAAATGCGTATTTTAAAGGGGCCCTTGGGTCGTAAATCCCAGGCACTCTCCCAGCTCGTCTGTGCAACGCGATAGGCACCCGCACGGTGACTTTTTTCTTATGAGTTTATTTTCATATTAGAAAGACAGAATAGATTTTTCTGCAGATAAGTACAATTAAGGCACTTTAAAACAGACTGCGCAGTCTGTTTAACAACGACGTTACAAGCGATATAGTTTTAACTATATAATTAAGAAAAACCATAGTACCAGATGTAACGATGTGATTGCGAGTACGACAACTGACTCGACAACTAATCTAATCAAAAATATTTTAAATTTTAACAAAGAAGAAAAATGACTTCAAGTAAAATGCACTAAAAAATATCATAATTACGTATAACTCAAAAACTACTTGTTAGATCTTATCTAAAATTACATTTGATTGGGAACACAATAAAAGCACTAACTATCATATAAAAAAGAATCATCAGAATTAGTTCAACCAGAAATAAGTTATCCGGTAAACCACATAAAAAATGCAGTCAAATTGATAACCTGAAATATTATTTAATTGTGTCTTAAAATTTCTATTCGATACAGTAAAATTGCCAAACTTCTTCTTTTGAAATATGTTTAAAATAGGTAACAAGCGTATAAGAATTTCGACCTAGCTCGATTCTTAATTATTAATACTTTAGTCACATACATAGCTTCACGCTGTATCCCGCATATAGCAGGGTAGGCAGAGGTAAGGGTAACGAGTGGCGGAACTATCAAATCCAGGAAAGAAAAATTGCATTTCCTGGAGTTATTGGTGTTAGTGAGCATCTTTATAGTTTTATTGTTTTTAGCTTCACGCTGTATTTCGCTAACCTAGTGTTAAGACACTCTGTTCTCTTACAACAATACCGTTCCCCACGTTCCGCCAAATTGAGGCATTGCGTGCTGTGTGGTGGAACACAACGCCACGCTTTGCCTTGTTACCAAACCCAGGAAATAAAAATACTAAACTTTACATTTCCTGAAGGAGGAATGGAACCCACAACCTATCACGTTTACAGTAGCTTGTGCCTCTGCGCCACGACAGGCATCAAATATTGATTTCCATCTACTATATGTAACACATATATGTATATATTATATACTAGTATATTAGTCTTGTATAATTACTGACACTGGCCTCGGTCTTTATTAATTACCTATAATTAAGTTGACGTATTGTCTAATAGGCTTATGTTATACATAGTACGAAGGACAAGTTATATTGAGATTTGTATTAAAATTCTAATATATTATTCAGACTTTAACGTAAAAGGAAAATCGACTTCAGAAGTAAAGTTATTACGAATAACTCAAAAACTACTTGTCAGATCTTAAAGAAATATAATAGATTAGAAACATTAGCTATCATACGAAAATAAAGAATCACTGAAATTAGTTCACCAAGTAGAAGATAATACATCCAGATTTTAACGAAAAAGAAAACCGACTTCAGAAGTAAAATTATTACGAATAACTCAAAAACCACTTGCCAGATCTTAACTAAATTTAAATGGGACCACATCAGAAACATTAGCTATCATTTTAAAAAAGTATCATTTAAATTAGTTCACCCAGTACAATGTTAATACATATAAAAAACACAGTTGAATTGTTAATCTCCTCCTTTATTTGAATTTTTAAATATTATTTAATTGTATATTATAAATTATAATTAAAATTAAAGGACAATTAGGAGTCATTATAGTGCTTTATTGTTGTGAGTTCGATTCCCACTCAAAGCAATGATTATATAAAAAATATTTACATTTCTCCGCACTAGTAATACAACCTATCGTATCGTAACTTCTGTCGTGGCGCAGAGGCACAAGCGTGCGACTGTAAACTTGACAGGTTGTAAGTTCAATTCCCACTCCAGGAAATGTGAAAGTTTTGTATTTTCATTTCCTGGGTCTGGTAATAAGGCAAAGCACAGCATTGAGTTCCGCCACTCAGCACGCACTGCCTCAATTCGGTGGAAAGTAGCGAACGGAGTGTCGTAACACTACGTTCTCTCTAACTACCTCGTAATTCAAGAAAAATAGTGAAACTGTATCGCTTCAATAGCTATAGTCTTAGCTAATTGGCTCGTACCATAGACATTCGCGATCCGCGCAAAGAAACAAAACTTAACAAATGTAAGCGACAATCTATGCAATGCAGTTTCTTTTTCAAATTCACTACGAGTGTTCGTTATAAATTCAAGAGCGCCGCGGCGGGGTACTCCACTGATACTTTTATAGGATTCCAAGTAAACAATACATTGTATTTATATATATGGCATTGTCGTTCTTATAACCGACTTACTGACTGACTGTGAACGTGAGAGGTTATGCATTCGATTTCCACTTCAGGAAATTTAAAAGTATTTTCATTTCCTGAATCTGGTAACAAGGCAAAGCGCGGCGTTGAGTTCCGCCACTCAGCACCCAATGCCTCAAATTCAACGCCAAATTTCAAGCTCCTCCGTCCGCGTAATTTTCGTAAAAAAGGGTACAAATTTTTAGCTTCACTTATTTATATATAGATGTTATTTGATTCAAAATAAAGATTAAGCGGATTCAGTAAAAAACTCCGTCCCTTACATTAAAATTATAAAATGATCAGAACACTTAAAAAACCTTAACCATTTCACCACATGATATAAAAATCAAAAATCATATTTATTTAAAAAAAAAAGTTCATATATTTATTTAAAATTTTTTTAAAAGTAAATTTGATTTACATATTATTATACTTTATACAAATAATAACACCGTACCTATAACCACTTATAACAAGTATTACGTTACATAATTTACTCTTCATTCTATTTAACTTCAAGCATTTGACAGCGTTGATCCGGCGCGATCCGGCTCGATCCAGTTTGAACCGGCCTCATCCAGCTATCGGTTAGACGTCACTAGCGCATTTATCACGATTAGCGTCATTGACATCTTAACTGACTTTAAAAGAACTTACTTAGGTTGTTCTAGTTTTTTTTTTCCTTAAGAATAGATTATTTTGTAATGAAATTCAATTATACATGAGGGGTAAAAATATTTAACACCTTTTTAAAAAAACTATGAGGGAGGAGGGAGGGGGAACTATAAGAGGATTACGAAAATTGGTATATATATAGTGTACAAGGAGAAGAAGTGCAGAAAACAAATATGTTTTATAATAATGTACTAAAAAATCATTAACGTTCACGTTGCTATGGTAACGAGTATTTTACAGGGCAATGGGGGCACTAGTCTATAAAATATGCTGAGATATATCTACTATATATGTACCGCTGAAGGGAAATTGTAATATACTTAATTAGTAAGTAAGTAAGTAAAGCTTTATTTCGAAACATACTGTAAACATTATTAATAACAATAAGATAGAAAAAGATACACAAACCATAAAAGGAACAACAAAATAAAAACAAAATGCTGTGGAGGTCTATGTGTTATATTACTAACCGTCTAATATGATTCTATACAATTTTTATATATATTAATCACTAATTATACTAACAATGCCCACCTATTCGTCCGTCGTCCGCTATACAAAATACATATAAACAAAAATCAAATAATATTATAATATGTGTACAGCAGTGTGCAAAGAAAAAGGTAGGTCACTCAGCATATAAGTTGGCACATGAATTACAAGACTCAATGAGAACGTTGGCTGATTTTCCGTGACCGCATAGATGAAGTCGCGCCTGCTAACTGTACCGAATATTACATACGATCTCTACAGGTACACCATGGTGTACATGTACAAGCATCAACTATCGTGTCAAAGACGAACCGCCAAATATCTTATGATGTGTTCCGGTTCAATGGCATGTAAGCCAGGTTTTCCTCTTTCCCACTCATCCTTTCCCCAAAATGTAGTGGTTCCGATAGCAGACTACTACAATGTCCTCCCCTTCCATCTGTATCCTCTAGGTTGGCAACGCATCTACAACGTCTCTGGTGTTGTAGATGTTCATGGGCGAAGGTAATCACTTACCATCAAGTGGTTTTTCAGCTCGTTTGGCATCCATTATCCATAAAAAAAAACACATTCGTTTTCTACGCCTAAGACTTACACTAACTTTATCCTACTAATATTACAAATGAAAAAAATGTAAAGATGGATAGATATTTGTTATCGAATCTAAATGAAACCTCATAGCTATATTAGCCTGTGCATCAAATAACACATACATTATAATTTACATACATACATAGCTTCACACTGTATCCCGCATATAGCAGAGTAGGCAGAGGGAACCTAGTTAGAACTCCGTTCCCCACTTTCCACCGAATTGAGGCATTGCGTGCTGAGTGGCAGAACTCAACGTCTCGCTTTTGCCTTATTATCAAACCCAAGGAATGAAAAATTCAATTTCATGGCGTGGGAATCGAACCCACAACCTGTCCCGTTTACAGCCGTACGCTTGTGTCTCTGCGCCACGACAGGTGTTAATGTTTGTTAGTATTTCACACTAAAACTACTAAACGAATCTAAATTAAAGTTAAAATAACACAAACATTACAATTTATAAATATTATGTATAATTTAGTCATAATATAATAATAAATATCAAATATAAATGCTTAACATTCGCCACAACCAACGTCGTAACCGTATATATTTAAGCCACTAGAGAAATCTAGAGGTTCACATTTCAAATCAACTTTAGACTGATTAGGATAAAACTTTCAGGTCTTGTTATTGTTCAAGATGTACTTGTAAGAGGACATTACAATAATAATATACATTGTACGATTATTCTTATTATACTTGTTGGAAAGTTTCATGGTTTCAAATTGAAATGATTATGTGGCTAGCTGTGTCCCGTGATTTTGTTTGTGTGGTATATAAAGCTCATCATAATCGTTTGAATCGTTTGAAAGAAACAATAACGTAAAGAACGTAGTGTCAAAGTATTCCATTCTGCACTTTCTGCAATAATTCTTAATTCTATTACGTGTTGAGTGGCGGTATTCTACGCCGCGCTTTGTCTTACCAGAGCGAAGAATTGAAAATCTAATTATTTCAAATGGAAATCGAACCCTCGACCAATGGTAAATTTTTTTACGTTCAAAAAATGAACATTCTTACTTAAAAAAAATATTTTATTTTAAAATGAAAATTGTTTTTGAATAAAATTATTAAACTTTGAATGGCTTTCACAGACGATGTCCTACTAAGCCATGGTGATCTCTAAATTTTCAAATATACATAGCTACGTTTGTTCTACTGGGGAACGGAAATATTAAGAAAACGGAACACTAGGTTCTCAGGTTCCCTCTGCATACCCTACTATGTGCGGGATACAGCGTGAAACTATAGCTAAGTTATATATATAGGTCAGTTCTACGTAGCCTCCTTATCTGAGGTGGAGTCATTAGAGCAACGAGGCGTTTTAATGGACTTACACTATTAACTGTCGGATTAACGATCGGAAACAGCGGCCGCAAACTTAATTGTACTTTTTATTGCCTTTGCGGATCACCTACTGAGTTGAAGTTCATATAGAAGAGAAGACGTGGCGTAGTGATAGCCTCTGACTGTAAACGCGATGGGTTGCGGTTTCGACTCCCGCTTGGAAGAATTATTGTGTTTAAATTATGTTCATTTCTCTACTACAGTCCTCTGCCCTGGTGAAACAACAGGGCGTTGAGTTCCGCCACTTAGCTTGTGGGACTCATTCTAATTTAATATGAGCTATACTTGTATACTTTAACAACATGTGTGTCAAATATATGGTACTTTGTATAATATTTATTACGACGTTTTACTAGGCTAACCAAATTTAGTGATTCTTTCTTTATATGATAGCTAATGCTTCTGAAGTAGTCCCATTTAAATTTAGCTAAGATCTGGCAAGTAGTTTTGGAGTTATTCGTAATAACTTTACTTTTTTCAATTTTGAAGTTAATTTTCTTTTTTGTTAAAATCTTAATTCTTTTACTTCACACAAGTGTTTCATTCAATTGCAAAGACGAAAATTTTGTCTAAACTCTATAAAAACACATATAAAACAAAAATAAAGTTCTTCTAGTGGTATTTGAATTTACAAACGTCGCAAATAGTCAAACACATAACCGTGCTAACATAAACAACGATACAATACTGTTTGTTTGTTACTGTCATTGTGGCGCAGTGGGACAACTACTGACACTAACCGCGACTTTAGTGGAAAACGGAGTGTCTTAACACTATAATCTTTCTAACTACCAGTGGCGAGGGGTAAAAATTTTAGTTAGGCCAACCGGTAAGCCGGAAGCCGATGTATATTAAGGGAAGCCGGTATATATATTTAGGGAAGCCTGTAATTTTTAAGGAAGCCGATATAGTTAGAGAAACCGGTATAGGAATTTAAGATATTTAATAATTTCACTACCGAATTTTGACGATGACCTTTATTTTAGGTCTATAAGATGTCAGAGCTTGTGTTTTTGCAATTTTATGCCCAATATTTTCTTGACGACATTTTTTTTTAGCTCTCATACCTTGTTTGATTTTGTTTTTTCGAGCTCCACATTTTCTAGCGAGCTTTTTTAAAAAAAAACGAATGGTTAAATTATATTCAATTCTCTGCTCTTCACTTGTTTAACAACAAATTGTAGCGTTGAATGCCGCCAAACAACATGCAAGGATTCGATTTCAATCGGAAACGGAGAATGAAGTCTTGGAGAATGATTTGAAACATAAATTTATTTCTTTATAAATTTTCTCACCAAAATATTACAGAAAGTAAGTGAAATGTACAAGAAAAGCTAATTCAGGCCAATGTGTGCAAGTTGTCCTTTTTCAGGCGTGGGTGTACGATGTGTTTGTTCCTACGTAACTTTTCTATTTATAGAAATAACAATGTAAGCTTTTAAGATGAAATTTGTGATTTTTATAAGAATCCTTTTTTCAAACAATTATATGAAATGCTCGTAATGCTAGTAAGAGAAACCGTGGCGGAACTTAACTCCGCGCTTTGTTTTATTACAACGGAGATATGCAAATCATACTCAATATGACATGAGGTAAGAATCGAACCCACAATCAATCGCGTTTACATTCAGACCCTGTTTAATTCCGCCATTCAACGTGCAATGAATCGATCAAAAAATCATCTTCAGCATATTCATATAAGTCGACGTTGTTGTCGTCAATAAGTCAACTTGAATATACGCATATTTTTTTAAATATGAAAAAAATAAAGGATTATAAAAGTATACTCTCAACACGCAATGGAATTGTTGAGAATGGAGTGTCTTAACATTAGGTTCTCTGGTTCCCTCTGCCTACCCTGCTATATGCGAGTTACAGCGTGAAGTTAAAAAAAATATATTAAAGACATAAAACATATTTAGTTTACTTAGGTTTTAATGAAAAAAAAGAAAACCGTTTTTCACTAAAAATATAACTATTGCGAATTAATCAAAGACTACTCGGCAGATTTAAACTAAATTTAAATGAGACCACTTTAGAAGCTTAAACCAGCTATCATATAAAAAAAGAATCATCAAAATTGGCTTACCCAGTAAAAAGTTACGATAACACATAATAACAGTCAGATGAAGAACTTACTTCTTCTGAAGTCGGATAATAACAATATTAATTAATATTTGCTTAATACATTTTATTTTTACTATTCTCCCGTACAATTCGAGATGAATTCTTATTGTCCCGAGCCTTGAATCACAAATAAGGTAAAAAAACAAAATCCCAGTTCGAAGGTACGGTTACATTATTTATGTTTTGATATCTGTCGATCTGTTTGCCCCGAGCGTGTACCTGTTTAATTTGTAGGCGTATGTATAAATTATATTTACCTATATTATTGGTTATATAGAAGAGAGTCATTATAGCGCAGTGGGCAGTGAAACTGTAATCGGAATGGTTGTGGATTCGATCTCTCTACTGTAGTAGGACAAAGCAAGGCATTGAGTTCTGGCTTTGAATATGGAAATTTGACGGGTCCTATGTACTTGTGCCAGACAAATGTAAAACTTTAATAATAATAATATTACAGAATTATTTTACTTAACGCCTGTCGTGACGAGGCACAAGCGTGCGACTGTAAACGCGATAGGTTGTGGGTTCGATGCCCACTCCAGGAAATAGAATTTTTCATTTCCTGGGTTTGGTAACAAGGCAAAGCGTGGCGTCGAGTTGCGCCACTCAGCACGTAATGCCTCAATTCGGCGGAAAGTGGGGAACGGAGTGTCTTAACACTAGGTTCCCCCTGCCTATCCTGCTATACGCGGGATACAATGTGAAGCTAAAAAAATAAATAAATAAAATTATCAATCTTTTAATTAAAACTTAACAAGTACTAGCTATAAGAACATCTAAAAATATTTATTTGCATAATTAGTTTCCTCATTCAGAAGCTCTAGACAACTGCGAGTGGAAAGCTTATACGAGAAAACTTTTGTAGTGGAGCCTCTATAATTTTTTATCTATGTATTTATTTCTTTTTTTTTCACCTTCACGCTATATATCTCAGAGCAGGGTAGTTAAAGTGAATCTAACATCAAGACACTCCGTTCTCCTCTTTCCTCATGAATACGAGACATTACGTTAGTAACGAAATTCACCATCGCGCTTTTTTTTAAATAGAGTTAAAATGAAAATAATTTGAAAGTGATTATTCCCTGGAGTGGGAATCGAACCAATAACTATTCACGTTTACAATCTGTGCTACGATGTCCTATATTTTATTTCTTCTTTTTATATTATAATATGGTTATATTATACTATAGTAGCCACCGTCGCCATAAGGACAGTGTCTATCTGTAAATGTTAGGTTGTATGCTTTATTCTTACTTGGAGATATAGTAGGGTAGGCAGATAGAACCTGAAAACCTAGTGTTAAGACACTTCGTTGTCTTTCAACATCTCCGTTCCCCTTTTTCCGCCGGATTGAGGCATTGCGTGCTGAGTGGCGGAACTCAACGGCGTGCTTTACCTTGTTACCAGAACCAGGAAAATGAAAATACTAAATATGATTTTATATTTTTTGATTTCCTGTAGTGGGAATCGAAATCACTACCTGTCGCGTTTACAGTCGCACGCTTGTGTCACTGCGCCACGATAGGCGTTATCATTTTAAATTATTTTCATTTTTCCGCTCTCGTACGACAATCGGCGGCGTTAAGTTCCGTTCATAAATACGCAGCATCTCCGATTCGAGCGGAAAATATAGAAGGGAGTGTCTTGGTACTAGACTCTCTAACTATCTCGATATGCAGGAAAAAGCGTTAAGTATACTATACCTGGTTTATTATTAGCAGTAAGTAAATGAAGAAATAAAAACAGAAAATTCGTAAACAAGACTTGTACAAATACTTTAATATTATAAAAATGATTATTTTCATTTTTCATATAACTTAACTTGCCAAAATAATTAATATTTAAGCAGAAAAAGAAAACTGGTTTCAAATCAAATGCAAATAAAAAGTACAATTATTACAAATAACTCAAAAAGTACTCGTCCGATGCTAACTAAATCTAAATGGAACCACATCAGAAGCACTAACTATATGAACAAAATCATCAAAATTTAAATTAACACCTGTCGTGGCGCAGAGGCACAAGCGTGCGACTGTAAACGCGACAGGTTGTGGGTTCGATTTCCACTCCAGGAAATGTAAAATTTAGTATTTTCATTTCTTGGGTTTGGTAACAAGGCAAAGCGCGGCGTTGAATTCCGCCACTCAACCCACAATGCTTCGATTCGGCGGAAAGTGGGGAACGAAATTGTTGAAAGAGAATGGAGTGTCTTAACACTAGGTTCTCTGGTTCCCTCTACCTACTCTGCTATATGTGGGTTACAGCGTGAAGTTAAAAAAAAAGAAAAAAAATCCAAATTTTACACCAATTAAAAAATTATGCGGTAACACACATAAAAACACTCAAATTGATAACCTTCTTTATTGAAGTCGGTTAAAGAATCGAACCCACAACCAACCACATTAACGTTCACATAACGCCACTGTACCAGAATTCCAATTATTTAATAACTGTAGATATTTCACTCAGTAGTTAGTTTTTGATTTTGTTTGATGTGACTTCCCTTCCCTTATCTTAGTCCCTAACCGCCCTCTGGCGCTAAAATTAAATTTTAATCAAAACATTGTTCAGTGAGTTAGGCGTAAATAAATTTGCTTTTGCAACAATTTCGTGTACAGATCAGATTTGGGGTTGTTTGCGGATGTCAAGCCTGTCCCTTCTGCGGTACTTTCTTTATTACGTCACGCGGTGTCTCGCTTTTTTCACCCTTTTTTTGTATGTAAATCAAATTAATTTTAATGAATTAGTGGTTACTTTTTGTTAAACCCAGTTGTTAAGCGTTAAGCTAAAGGTTGTGGGTTTGATTCTTGACTGTTAGACTGTTCTAGCTTCACACATTGACGTATTTAATACCGGGCTGAGTAGCCTAAAGCCCAGGTCGGCAAATTTTATGGGGCGGTAGATTTGCAGACTGTTTATAGATAACACATGCCTACGACTCCCTAATCAGGCCCTTTTACGGCTACAAATCCATACAAGCAATAAAAAGAACAAACATGGTGGATAAAACAACAGCTTATATAATGGAAATATATAAATCTGCTTCTGGGTTCACGCTTTAGCAGGTTAGTCAGAGAGGACGAAAGTCTCGTCTCTCCGTTTGCTATGGTTCCTACATATTTCATTCACCTTGTTCACTATCATCAACCTGTTATAAATGCCCTACATGCCCTTATGGACATGTTCTCTAAGTTTTCTCTTCTTTTTTCCAATTCTTGTATTTACCAACATACTCGTACATACATATGTGTCTTAACACTAGGTTCTCAGGTTCCCTTTGTCTACCCTAGCAGGGTATGCGGGATACAACGTGACGCTTAAAAAAAAACTAACGTACAACAACGTTATGTCTCCAAAAAAGTTATAATACTAAATTCCTTACTTATTTTTTTACGATTTTTTATATATATTATATAACTGTTAATATGTTGTTTTATTATATTCATTATTCACACCCCCTGCCCTTTTTATTCTCTTTACTTCCTATGCCTTAAGGTTGCCTGGAAGATATCGATGTTTTAGCGATAAGGTCGTAAATTATTTTTTGTTATGTATTTTAGTTGTAATGTGTAATTATGGGTGTAAAATAAAGAATATTATAATTATTATTATTATTCCTTATTCCTTCAAATTAAAGTAATCAAAACTATTCGATTTAGCTTATTTGAGAAGGTATAATGTCTTAAATATTTATATTTTCAGCTTTACGCTTAGTAGGGTAGACGGATAGAACCAAGTATCAACACTTCGTTCCCCTCCTTCCGGCAAGGAAATTAATATAAATTAAAAAAAATTAGGAAATTAATAATTCCTCAAAGGGGAATCACATCCACGACCTCTCGCATTTACAGTCAGATGTCCCACTAGCTATGATGGTTATAATATGGGTAAAGAAGAAATGAAATTCAATGCATCTTTAACTTGAAGAATACGTATAAAGGAAATCGTGCATACAACTATTAACTTTCAAAGTATGGTATTTCTTATGATAAAATCTTATATTACAATGATAGTAGAGAAGGCAGAGAGAAAAAGAACCTAGTGTCAAGTTTCTCCGTCTGAATTGATCGTTTTGAATCGCGGAACTTAACGTCGCGCTTAATATTACTAGTTCCAGAAATTACGGGGAACGGAATTGTTGAAAAAGAACGGAATGTCTTAACACTAGGTTCTCAGGTTCCCTCTGCCTACCCTGCGGTATATGCGGTATGGGATACAGCGTGAAGCTAAAAAAAAATACAATAATTTTAATGTAATCAATCCCCAAGTGGACCAAATCTACAATCGTTGCGCTTACAATCAGGGGTTGTATCACTGAGCAAAGATGGCCTTACGCGCCATTTTATGCGCAAAGTACACGGAGTCTTAACACTAGGTTTTCTATCCTATATTAAGCCAAAAATGCCAAAGAACTTTCTAGCTGGCGGTATCTTTTACAATGGAGCGGATACTATGAGTGTGTCGTCTACTAATGAACCATATAAAGTCACGAAAAACAACTTGTTCATCAGAAGTTTTATAATATGAAGCTAACTACTCTAATGTGCTCCCAGCGGAAGGCGAGTGCTTTACTTATAATAAAATATAAAGATCCCACATAGCAGGGTAGTCAGAGTGAACCTAGTGACACACTCCACTCTCACTTGAGACACTCCGTTCGCCCGACTTAGGGACATTGCGTGTTAAGTTGCGGAACTCAACGCCACGCCTTGCCTTATTAGAGTGGGAAAATAAGAATAATTTAAACATAATTCCACCGAGCGAGGATCAAATACCTAACAAATCGCTTTAAAAGATTTTAGTATTTACCAACATACAACGTGGTCGAAGCCAGGTTTTACTTATTTTTTTTTTCACTCTGATAAGACCAAACGCGGCGTTGAGTTCCGCCACTTAACACTTTATGTTCTAATTCAAACAGAAAGTGGCAAACCGAGTGTTTTGACAATACTTCTCTCTCACTACCCTCCCCATAAACCGTACTTTAACAAGTCTTTAATAAGTCACCAGCTTAAAATCATTCCAGTTGCCTCTTGCAGTATAATAATTATATTTGAAAATATTTTGCAAGCTCAGATAATCTCTCGTCAAGCGCCCGACAAACGTAACGAGACGGGATTAAGAAACGCTGACTTCATTCATAATAATTAATTTTAATAGACACTGTTATTGTCGTAATAATTGTCATAGATAATAAATTTGACAGATATGCCATGTAATTTCCGTATCCTTAAATGAAATTTACATACAGATATAAATCACTTATGTTACTGAGTTACTGACAGACAGCGTAAAACCGAAGCTACTGGTCGAAGAAAAATGAAATCAGGCATGAAAACTCTTTGAGGAGTATATTAAAGCACTAAGAGGGAATTTCTGGAAATCCCCACAAAAACGGGAAAGCCAGGAGTTTAATTATAATATAATTCACGCAAAGCACACACACAACAAACGCACGCACACATATTAAATTAAATTATTTTAAGCCGGATTATTCAAGTATATTTTGATACTCAACAATATATTTCTGGCAGACCAAGGTTTCGAATATCTAGTGTACCTACAGATATTTTAACCTCTGACTGCAATCTACCCTCTACTTACAAATACATGTAAATAATCCAGGAAAAATTTCATTGGATAAAACAGAAGATGATTCTAATAGACTGAGAATGTTAAATAATGCATATATATAAAATAGATTTATATATTACAAACATTACTTTTTAGTTTTATTATATTATTTATTATATTTCGAGGTCATCGTAACTGAGTGAGACAACTTTGACTGTAAACGTGAGTGGTTATGAGTGAGATTCCCACTTGTGAAAGTGATTATTTTCTTTGCTCCCTTTTAACAACAAGACAAAGCGTGGCGTTAAGTTTCGCTACTCAATACATGATGTCTCGAATTCGAGTGGAAAACGGCGAACTGAATACATTGACATTAGGTTATCTGTGGCTACCTGATTAAATTATTTTAATCAAATTAATGATACATATTGTGATATTCGGAAAAACATTTTTTGGAAACCTCACGTTTCCAAGGATTGAGAAAAATATATAAATGTTGAAAACGCTCGAAATGAAAACACTCACACACTTAAACATTAACATGTCTCGATTTCAGGCGGAAAGGAGAGAACGGAATGTTTTAACTCTACATTCCCCGGGCGGGAGTCAAACCTACGAATAATATTACGTAATCTATATCCATACTATCTAGTACATCACAATATACTAATATAACCATTTTATTATTTATTCAGACCTAGCTAAGTGCCTAACTTACACAAACTGCTTCGGGCATTACCCAAAATGGCTTTAACGATTAGCAGCAACAAAATAAAAAGATTCTAACTTAACTAAATTAGTGAAATAATTATTCTTCATTCTTAGTAAATAAAATATATATTGCAGATAGTGGAAATTGAACTTATGAAGAGACAAAGTGCGGTGCTAAGTTCCGCCATAGAAAAATACGTAGTAGCAATAATCATATTTATTAAAAAGATTTTTTGCCATTTTAATCGACTTTTAAAAAGGAAAAGAGAGTTTGAGGTTCTTATTTGTACTGTATTTTTGTGTTAGTTATCGCATAACTTTTGATTGGGTGAACCAATTTTAATGTCTTTGCTTATATGATAGCTAGTGTTTCTGTTAGTCTTGTTTAAATTTTGTTAAGAGTTTGACGAGTAGTTTTTCAGTTTTTAAAATGGTTTTCTTTTTTATTAAAATTTTAATTATTCAAATAATATTTGCTACTAAGTTTAGGTTTAGTAGAGGCACAAGTATGCGACTGTAAAGCGACAGGTTGTGGGTTCGATTCCCATTCCAGGACATATCCTGGACATTTTTCTTTACTTCATTAAGTATTTTCATTTTCTGGGTTTGGTAACAAGGTAAAGCGCGGCGTTGAGTTTCGCCACCCAACACGCAATGCCTCAATCTGGCGGAAAGTGGGGAACAGATTTGTTGAAAGAGAACGAGTGTCTTAACACTAGGTTCTCAGGTTCCCTGTGCCTACCCTGCTATATGCGGGATACAGCGTGAAGGTAAAAAAAAATATGTATATATACTTAATAATATTCTGTTACACTTATAAATGTATGTACATCAAATACACCAACTACTACAGAATTACTGTTTTCGTTCACTGAATCGCAACTTGCTTGTAGAAAAAACATTTTTTTATATTACATAAAATCTAGTTATATGCTATAAAACCTAGTTGTATCTCCCTTTTTTTATCTTGGTTGATTTGATCCTAAATTTTAATGTTCATATATGTAAATATCAAAATATTGGTTATTTCTCCTTCATGAGAAATTCGACAAAGTGCATACTCTTATAGAAGTATGTAACTCCTTTTAATACAAAAATATACATCTTAACATCTTATTTAAAAAGTCCGAGCATATTATCTATCCAAGAATCATATACATACGAGCATATCTTAATCTGTCGTGACCCAATGGGAGAGTATCTAATGATTCACACGCCACCTTTCAATTTATCGCAAAACCGGAAAAAGGTCACTCCTTTTTCCGCTTAACACTACATTCTCTGACTATTCAGCTAAAAAATTATGAGGTTGCAAAAAAATAGTGTTTAAATATATTTAGAAAACGTATAAAATTTTGAACGCAGCGGGGCTCGAACCTGGGCCTCTTAGAAACCATCCATGCACTCTGACCACTAAGCCATGCATTCTACATCCGGCTGCGTAATTCATATACGCTACGCTAAAACTTATTTATGTTGTTAACATCTCATTGCTTAGTGGTCAGAGCGCTTGGACGGTTTGAGTCCCGTTGCGTTCATATTTTTATACGTTTTCTAAATATGATTTTCGTTCCCTAAGTGTGGGATTAACTCTTTAAAACTTCAAAAATAGTATTTAAATACTTTATTTTTCATTCTCACGGATGTCTAGCCTAATTAGGTATAAACAAACAGTGCTTACTCTTTGATGCTAATCTAACGCGAACTGTCCATATTATTCTTAAAGCAAGCGAAGCTAAGTGCTCGACATTCACTATTCAGCAAATAAAAGCGCCATTTCCCTTGGATCTGACCGGATAATGGAAAAACAGAAGACGACGAAACACTTTATAAAATGTAGACTTGAGTAAATATTATAATAATATTTACAACTATCGCAATTTGAACAAAAATTATGGGTTATATTTTATTAAGATATTGTGGTGGTGCTATGGATTTATCATTTTACTCCATAGAAATACTAAAAAAAGTATTACAAATACTAAAAAAGCGAACGAGCCAAAGAAAAGTGTTATATATAACTTTCTACAAAAGTGCAAACGAAACGCATGGTAGTCTGTATAATATTTATATTGCTCATGAACTATTAATAAAAGTACTTCTATAATTTACATGGAGATGCCATGTAAATTTTCAATATGCCAAATTTTACTACTACTCTTCCGTCAGCATAACTTTGCTAAAAGAGGGTACAAAGTTTTTCCCTTTGCATATTAATATTATTATAGTATTTAAATTATTTGTTTAATTTACAAATTAATATTGTAAATAAAACAAATAATTTAAAAAGGTACCTAAAAATAGCATTAATAAACGTATACTCGTATATACTAAAATAAAATAATAAAAGCGCACTATTATATTTTTGATCAAGTCAAAAGTTAGCGTAGTCTAACCAAAGGAGCCCGGAGTGTTCGTTCGAGATAAATGCGGTAACAAAGAAGTATATTGTGTATATTTATAAAATACTTCACCGGGAGGGACACCTACATTTATATTAATTTCACGCTTCCTTCAAGATCGTTTTAAATTTTTAAAACTTTCATGCAAATCTGTTTTTGCGCTTTTATAAACAGTTATGAAAATACTTGGGAGTTAGCTTCTTTGCATTTTTATTTATAAACGGTAATATATTTAATTATAAGAAAATTCTTCTTTATTATGTGGCTATATTTCATTTTTTCAGCCGTGGGACGCCCACTGCTGGATATAGGCATCCCATAAAGATTTCCTCGACGATCGATCCAACGCCTCCTGAATTCAGCGGCTTCCGACAACCTTGACAGATCGTTGGTCCACCTGGTACGCAGCCTCCCCACTGAGCGTCATCTGGTTCGTGGGGGCCACTCGGGAACCTTTCGTTCCTTTCGTTTTGTTGTGGATTCGATTCCTACTCCACGGAATGTAAAAGTTTAGTATTTTCATTTCCTGGGTTTGGTAACAAGGCAAAGCGCGGCGTTGAGTTCGGTCACTCAGCACGCAATGCCTCAATTCGGCGGAAAGTGGGTAACAGAGTGTCTTAACGTTAGGTTCTCAGGTTCTCTCGGCCTACCCTGCTATATCCGGAATACAGCGTGTAGCTTTTATTTTTTTATTATTTTCATTTCTCTGTTCTGGAAAGACAAAAAGCGGCGTTGAGTTCTGCTATTTAACACGCGATGTCTTTAAATCGGGCGGAAAGTGGCGAACGGAGTATCTTGAAAGGGTTCTCTCTAAATACCCAGCTATGCTGGATAAAGCGTGAAGCTACTCTATATGGAAGTCGACTTATCAACCTATTCACGCTTGTTATGCATATACAAGTGTTATCGTGTTATTTCATATAAACTAAGTAAATAACTTAACTCTTACAGAAAGTAACATTAAACATAACACAGGAAATGTCGATTAGCGAGATCGTTTAGAAAATGGACCAAAAACAAATTCCATGTTCGCACTTCAGGGTACCACTGACGAGTGTTCGCGTTGTTATCATATTACTTAGGAATACATAGAAACGGAAGTACTTTTAACCGAATGCAAAACCATGTGGTTCTCAATTCGATTGTATTTTTTATGTGTATTACCGCATAACTTGTACTGGGTGAACCAGTTTTGATAGTACTTTTTTTTTGTGATAGTTAGTGATTCTGGTTTGGTGGCATTTAAATTTAATTTATTTATTATTGTGTTATTCCTTATAATGTTACTTTTTAATACGTTTTATATGATGTTGGTTTTCTTTATTATTAAAAACTAATCTATTACGAAAATCGTTTGCCCGAATTATAACCTACAAGTTTTACGATTTTCTTAGGAATTTCGGGAAATCTTCTCTTAGTTACATACATAATTTCAGGTTTCGTCTGTACGTTGTATGCTAGTCACAGTCAGTCAAAGAGAACACAGTGACAAGACACTCCGTTCTCCACTTTCTGCCAGAACATTTCTTGTGATACAAATATAGTCTAGATTAAATAAAAAAAACTTCAAAAAAAATACTAACAAGCACAGTTATTACGAATAACTCAAAAACTTCATCATCAGCATTGGTTCACCCATCAAAAAATTATGCGATAACACAAAACAAATACAAATAAATTCATAACTTACTCCTTTTCTAAAATCGGTTAAAACAAGGAAAATGCATGAAAGTATATCATTAAAAATTACTTATAGGGGACGAATACAATAATATTGTTTTTCCATTATGAGCTCTAAGCCTTACTTATTGGTAAACATATTTAACCAAATAATTTAATACCATAGCTTTACTCGCGTACACATTTGTAAAATTATTTATTTTCCAGCGAAATATTTGGTACAAAATTGAATGTAATAAGTTCGAAGTAGATATATAGAACTAAAGGGTAAAGTTATTACGAATAACTCATGAATTACTTGTCAGATCTTAACTAAATTTAAATAGGACCATATCAGAAGCATTAGCTATCCTGGCATATATATCCTGGCAGGGTCGCCATATAAGGACGAGGGAAATGAAACGCCCGAATGTTGATATAAGACTACTTTATTAACGTTACTGGTGTGGGTTTTATATTATGATGGCACTAAAGATGTGTATATTTAGATAGATACCACAATATAGATAAAAAATTATCAAAATAGATTCAGCCAGTAAAAGGTTAACCTTTCACACATAAAAATGCAGTCTACACATAAAAAAACTGTCGAATTGAGAACCACTGACTTTCGGGTTCATTCAGTTAAAACAACGAGAAAAATTACGAGTATAATTAAAATTTTAACAAAAACATAGAACTGATTTTAAATATAATTAACTTAAAAGTGAAATTATTACAAACAACTCAAAAACTAGATACTCTTCAGGTCTTAACTAAATTAAAATGGGACTACATTAGAAACACTAGCTATCATATAAACATAGAGTTATCAAAATTGGTTAACCCTGTAAAAAGTTATGCGGTAACACACATAAAAACAACATTATAATTTCCTAAATCATACCGTTTGCTAACTTAGCACTTAGCTTCCATGTAATGCATAGTTGCTACTCTATTCATAGTTTCATTCAAAATTCTCGTTTTAAAAGAGTTTGTTACATAATAAGGTAGTTTTTCATGTTTGGTAACTAAAAATATATTTTAGGGGTTATTTGTAATTGTTTACGTTTAAACGTTATAGGACTTGTACCTTGATTTATGTAAATAAATAAAGAATTTTTATATCATTACATACAAAAACCAGTTAAATATACTGGTCCGTTTTGAAAACATATTTTGTTTTTAAAAAATCAATATAATTATGAAAGTCCGATTAATTAAGTGAATTTTGGAAACATAAGAAAATTCAACATTAAATTCAAATATCACTTAACCTTCGCTTACACCGCATTAATAATCATACAACATACATACATACATATCTTCACACTGTATACCACATATAGCAGGGCAGAGGTACAAGCGTGCGTATATATGAATTTCCAAAATTTAATTAATATAAAACAATTCTAACTAATATTTTTACACTATTTACAAAAATACAACAATTTTTTTTATAACTCTAAAAAAAATATACATATACATGGTGGACATTTAAAAAAATAAATTTAAAAAATATTTCCAAGCTTTTATATAGTGAATATTTGAAAATACCGTACACAAATGCGACTCTCCCTTCTGGGTGACCTGGCAATTAGGCTTCATTCAATATTCGCTATTGCGAAATACTTTATCATATTTGAAACACCATTTATTTTTATTTGAGGTCCATCATAGCGCAGTGGGTGGGTTATGGGTTCGAGTTCCTCTCGGAGAAATGAATTTCGCTATCCAAAGATTGGATTGATTGATTGATCGATTTGGCAACAGAGATAATTATTTATTAAATATTTTTGATATATCTACCTTCCTCAGTTAATCACCCACTAAGGAACAGTTAAACAGTGAAATTATACAGAATTTTTATAAATTTTAAGCTGTGTACTAGTTTAATATATAAGCCATATTACAGTAAGGTTTCATCTCGCTATACCTATGCAGAAGAAAAATGTGAAGTTGAAAATGATAATAAATATTTGAATAGAAAAACAAACAAGAAAACCGACTGCAAATAAATTGCACATAAAAGCAAAATTATTATGAATAATTTAAAACTACTCGTCAGATGATAATTAAATTTAAATCGAACCACGTTGGAAGCAAGAATCACCAAAACTAGATCACCCATTAAGAAGTTATGCAGTAAGACACAAAAAAGCAGCCAAATTAAGTTTTTTTTGATGACAAGTAAAAAAACTAATTTAGATGATCCATCTAAATTAGTTACATACATACATACATAGCTTCACGCTGTATCCCGCATATAGCAGGGTAGGCAGAGGGAACCTAGTGTTAACACACTCCGTACTCTTACAACAATTTCGTTCCCCACTTTCCGGCGAACTGAGGCATTGCGTGTTGAGTGGCGGATCTCAACGCCGCGCTTTACCTTGTTACCAAATATTAAAAATGAAAATATTAACATTTCCTGGAGTGGGAATCGAACCCACAACCTATCGCGTTTACAGTTGCACGCTTGTGCCTCTGCGCCATGACACGCGATAAAAACACTCAAATTGAAAACCTCCGTTTTAGAAGTCGGTAAAAAAACATAATTTCCATTACAACAAATTTCGTTCTTCTCCAAAAAAAACCAAGTAAAATTATCTACAAAGGCAAACGTTTTACAAATAACCGGCATGTTTGTATAACAGAGCGAGGAGCTAGGGATTATTAAAAATTAAAATGTTCCGCTAAATTGGCTCCAGCGATCGGTCTGATAAGAATTGCTGATACGAAATACGGAGTAAGCAGTTTTGTTAACTTTTCCAAATAATTATTAATGGGAAATTAGGTTATGAAAAGTATACTATGTTGGGAGAACATTTTTAATTGCGATTTTTTTATAGCAGGAAGTTACAGTCTTGAATTTTATTTTAAAAAGAAATAATTAAAGATACGGTAATGCTGAACTGGCTTGAAATAAACTTTGTTATTATTAGGCTGAATTCTAAGTAATGTAAAATTTAGTATTTTCATTTCCTAGGTTTGGTAACAAGGCAAAGCGCGGCGTTGAGTTCCGCCACTCAACACGCAATGCTTCAATTTGGCGGAAAGTGGGGAACGGAATTGTTGAAAGAGAATGGAGTGTCTTAACACTAGGTTTTCTGGTTCCCTCTGCCTACCCTGCTATATGCGGATTACAGCGTGAAGTTAAAAAAATATATATAATTAATAACAAGGATTCCAATTATGAAGATGTATGGAACAAATTGTCTTCCCATTAGGTTCTCGGATTCCCTCTGCCTACCCTGGTATGTGCGGGATACAGCGTGATGCTACGGAAAAAAGTATATACTAAATTCTTTATCATTTAAAAATATTCTAACCACCAACAATTTATTAGTGAAACAAATAATAACCAAAGTTTACATAAAAATCAATTTTCGAATTAAATTTTAAAATGTAACAGAATTTCATTTCACGAGCCTTAAAAGCTCTCATAGCGAACGAGTAATATAAAATCTTTTTTTATTAAAACTTTCAAAAAACCTTAATAAATTACCATTTTGCTATGTAACTATTATACGAGTATGTTATGCTACTAGCTGTTGCCCGCGGCTTCGCTCGGGTTGTCAATGGGAAATAATTAAATTATTTTTTTAGGTTCACGCTGTATCCCGCATGTAGCAGGGTAGGCAGAGGGAACCAGAGAATCTAGTGTTAAGACACTCCATTCTCTGTTAACATATCATTGGCCTGTCGTGACGTAAATCCAGAAGCGTGCGACTGTAAACACGACACGTTGTGGGTTCTATTCCCACTCTAGACATTGAAAATAATAAATATTTATTATAATTAATAATGAATATTTTCATTCCCTCACTCTTGAGATAGTGAAGATCGACTCAAAAAATATAACATCTCTTCGGTGCGACGTGAAAAAAAGACAAACAAAGACTTTCTTATTTAAAGTTACATCCAGTAAATAACGTTTTTCATATTAATTTTGTATTTTAAACCCTGTACGGTTTATAGTTTGACTGTCTACAAAACCACACCACTGGCTTTTTTTTATTACTTTTTTTTATTAAAAAATATTCAGTCTTTTTTAATACCTATAAGAATACGTGTATAAAGTTTCATCAAAATCAGTTGAGTAGTTTTGGCGTACAAGCGTAACAAACAAACTTACATTCACTATTATAATATTAGTACGGATAGTATACAAAACAAGTAGTTCGTGTAATAAGGCTAATTAAAGAAGCATTCATTGAGTTAATGCATACTTTGTGTTTAATTAAAATTTAAAGTAAGATTTTTATTTCTATTCGCTTTTACGTTTCTTACATTTCGTGTAATAAATGTACAGTATAATAATAATAATAATATTCTTTTTTTTATAAAAAAAAATATTGTAGCAGAATTCTGCAGAACTGCCTACCGAGAAGAACTGCCTTCCGAGACGGTGGTAGCTTCCGTTAGGACTGACACGACTGACACCTTTGTAAATTGACGATTCGAAACTGCTTATATAGACTGCCTACTTGAATAAAGAATATTTTGATATTTTTGATTTTGACTTTTGATTCGAACTCACTCCCCTTATATACTAAAACTAGCCAATTAGGCTTAAGCTATACGTTTTTATTAAATTATGTCTGACTGCACGTGTGAATTGTGAGTTAGAATTACACTCTATTCATAACCTTGTGACAATTCGGCGGAAAGTGGAGAACAAATTGTCTTAAAAATCAAAATCAAAATATTCTTTTTTCAAGTAGGCTATTACAAGCACTTTCGAATCGTCAATTTACAAAGGTGTCAGTCGTGTCAGTCCTAACGTAAGCTACCACCGGCTCGGAAGGCAGTTCTGCTGAGAAGAGCCGACAAGAAACTCAACAGTTGCTCTTTTCAAATAAAATTTTTACAATAAATATACAATTATGACGCTCATCCGGGAGCCGGGACCCTCCCGGATGAGCGTCAACAGCATTAATTCCACACATTGATATCATAACTTAACTCTGGGTTCTCAGGCTCCCTCTGCTTACCCTACTATATGCGGGATACTACACTACGATATAGTTCCCTACAAGTATATTAGTATCGGCAAATAGTATTAGAGTTAATCGTAACATTTTTAATTTTAATGCATTTTATTTGAAATCAGTTGTTATTGCTAAAAATTTAAATTATTTTTTTATATATAATGAGTAGATTCAATACAAAAACCTACAAACAAGCTTTTCAAATACTATGATTCAGCCACACATGAACATTTGTGGCTCCAATAGCATTACCTATTACACATATGACCGTGCAATACGAA